>JAVXUO010001230.1:0-141528 GCA_033065855.1 Escallonia rubra | reverse complement strand
TTCTCATGGGCCTGTCAGCCTGGTTGATGTGGGCCGATGGCGGGTTTCATCAACACCCCGATGCAGTACCTCTATACGTGTCTCAAGTCTCGTTAAGCATAATATGGAATCCGATTGTGCTTACGATCGGAGCTGTCGATATCGGTTTGGTGTATTGCATCGTGCATTCTGGCACACTTGTTGCATGCCATCACAAGTTTAAAACCGCGAACGCAGTTGCTGGGAATCTCGTTAGGCCGTGCTTGGCTTGGATGGCATTCCTCACAGTCGTTACATTAAAACTTGTATTCGTTTAGAAATGAGAAATGAACATTTATCTTTAGCCTCGGAACAGTGACATGAAACTTTTGTCCATTCAATATGTTCAATCTACGATCTCACACTATCTCAATTTAAAGTATCATTACGTTCTTTACAGATTCTCTATTCCTTCACGAACTTACACATACGGGTTGCACCACTTTCATGTGCAAATATCTTTCAAAACGCACCAAAATTTAATTACTAAAAGTAATTTGTCGCCTTAGCTAAAAATTTATAGCCACACAAATTTTTTACTGGTATTACTTTTTGCGACGCTCTCGGTTACAGATCCGGAGCCCACACCACCATATATAAAGAGGCAAAAGAGGAACCTGCGGTGCAACTCTCCAGTCCAGGCAGAAACCCTAATTTCAGTTCAGTCTTTAATTTATTAGTGCAAGGGTTTAACAATGGAGATTCCGGTAGGGCATAGTGAGAAGGAGCTAGGGTTTCGGTTAGAGTCGATTTCTCAGCTGCCGTCTACTTCATCGACACCACCCGCTTCGCACGGTTCGGCCCAATTTTGCGGCTTATCGGAGCTCCGGTTTGACCTAGAAACCGACCCGAAGGAGGCCGTTAATTTTGACCTTCGTACCACTCAGGTTAAATCTTGTTTGGTTTAAGACTGTTTGGGAAGGGAAAAGAGAAAACAGAAATGTGTGCATTGTATGTATTTTGCATTTGTATTACGATTCATGCAAGAAGGCTTGGTTTGGTTACTGCACTGAGGCTATGATTTAAGGAAGTGTTTGGCAGCTTGGGAATTTGCAGGGCAAGAAAACGAAGGAAAAGAGAGAAATTTGTGCATTGTACATTTGTAGTTTAATGTAATTCTTTTGCTGTATTTTACGATGATGTTTGGACGTGACAATTTAGTGGGAATGGAATTGCGTAACTCTTGTAAAGACAGGAACTTTATGAGAGATTGAATTTGGTTGGCTACTCTCTCAAATAGATTTGCTTTTGTTTTGCCACTGCTAAAAGAATCGATTTTTGCGGTTTTTCAGCTTTTCAAGATAGGCCGTGTCCATTCAGTATGCATGTCTGAGGGTTTTGAAGCCAGCAAAGAGGTATTGTATTGGTATAATTTGTTTGTGTTTTTGTTCCATATGCGTTTATGCTTGCGTTGTGCGTGTGTGGGGGTTTGTGGGTTGTGCGTTCGTGCCTGCTAACATATGTATTTCTGTACCAGAAATCCTTTTCACGGGGAATCACAATTCAGTTCAGAAGGGAGACGGAAAGTAGCGCCTTCCATTGTGCATTTGAGGAACGGAAAAAGGAAGCCATTGCTCGAGGTGGTGTTTTTATTTCCATACCCGTGAGGGAATTGCATTGTTGTAAAGTTATCATAATTTTGCTTTCTCATCTCATCATTTGTATAACTATTTGTTACATGTAAGAACTCGCGTGCGACATGTAGATAGTAAAAGATGAGCCATCAAATTGTGAATCTAAACCTGTTAACCTAATTGGCTTGGGGGACCTAATCGCTGCTTGTTTTCTTACCAGAATCAGAGTTGCCAAATGGAAGAGAACCGGCCTCTAAAAGCAAGTTTGATGATAAAATAGAAGCATCTTCTGCTAAGATGTATTTCCATTACTACGGGCAACTACTACATCAGCAAAATATGTTACAGGATTATGTGAGGACAGGTTATATCATCAAGCTATACCCTATTAGGCATCTCAAGTTTGTCTATTGTATCCGCCTTCAAACTTTTTTATTTAGAAGCTCGCTATGTTTTATGTTGTCTAGGTTTATTACTTTGTGCTGCTAATGTATTTTGTACTTGCAGTGAACATTATAGCAAAGATCTATAGTTTTGCTACTTTTTTTTTTGGTATACTATAGTTTTGCTATTGACATGACAAATGTTTTATTTTCAGGAACGTATTACGCTGCAGTCATTGAGAACCGCGCAGATTTTGTTGGTCGCGTGGTGGTTGATGTTGGTGCTGGAAGTGGCATTCTGTCGTTATTTGCTGCTCAGGTTCCAACAGTTTCTACATAGCCCCCCCCCCCACATACACACACACACAACAAAAAAAGAAAAAATAACCACCACCACAAAAAGATATAGAATGAAGTTGCTTTCCATGAATTCTATGTGCAGGCACCTTTATTGTTTTACATGTAGATTTACAAGCATAAGTATACTCCTGGTTCTTTTTAGATAATGTCTTTGTTATCTCTCTTTCTCTATCTCCATCTGATATTAGGCCGGCGCAAAACATGTTTACGCGGTTGAAGCATCAGAAATGGCAGAATATGCTCGCAAGCTTATTGCTGGGAACCCATTGCTAGGTCAAAGAATTACGGTAAGCATCTTGTTTGTTTGAAGTCAACCTAGTTGCCGACCTCAGCACTGGATCCTTGTCTTACTCTTTGATGGTACTGCTTTAGGTAGTCAAAGGCAAAGTTGAAGAAATTGATTTGCCCGAGAAAGCGGATATTATGATATCTGAGCCAATGGGTACGAGTACTGCAAAATACTTGATTTTTTCCCTCCAGTTAATGGACTCTGCTGTTATGTCAAACATTTATGGTGATGGTATTTTCTGCAATTGTTAAACACTAAAACTTCAACACTGCCTCAATGTCTTTGCCTTAGGCTTTTGTTGTTCTTCTATGGTTGACTTGGTTAAACTCCGAGGAAAAAGGTGTTGTTTTCCTGGGTTGAGTAGACTTTGGATATTGCCAAGGTCCTTTAAAATCCAATTAGTTCAGATTCTGAGATACTTGCCAGGTGCCAGTGGTTCTGAAGTTGGCTGGGAACCATAAGAATGTGGCCTGTTTTACGAAATGAAGGGATAAAGGTGTTAATGTGTTAATTGAAAGGTCACTCCCCCTTATGCTAAAGCTTAAATGTCAAACATGCCCAGTTTCTTACAGGCGTAGTTAATATCTTCACATAGCTTGCCGAAATAGATCTTTTTTACTTTGTCACGAAAAACAAATAATCACCTCGGATTGGTCCTAAAACATTGGATGGGTCATCAAAATCAATGTGACAATATTTGGAACAACTCACAGGTAGCATATGCTGTAGCTCGATAGCCTGATTACATTACTGCAACGTTCTGCTCATTCTTATTACCCCCAAATAAACGTTGTATCTTGTAGTAGACTCTTCTCAGAAGGAGACCCTGCTCAATCTTTATCAGAAAGAACTTAGGTTACTATATTAATAAGCTTTCGACTTGTAAAGTCGCCCGTCTCACTTTGAGGAGGTTCTCGCATAGCTTATCTGACACAAGGCAAACTAGATACTTGCTTTCAAGCAAATTGTCCGTGGCTTATGCCTTACTTTGAGGCTACGGAGGCTAATGTTGGTTGCGATGGATATGCATTGAAAAGTATCTTATTCAGTCAGTGATCTCCTCTTTATTTTTTACAGGCACCTTGTTAATCAATGAAAGAATGCTTGAATCCTACGTGATTGCAAGAGATCGTTTTCTTGTTCCTAACGGAAAAATGTTTCCTACAGTGGGAAGGTAATTGTCTCATTTTTTTTTTCCTTTAAGAATCCAGGCACATTGTTTAAAGCCTTTTGGATGTTAATTTTATAATCAGATTCTGCTGTTGGTCTTTCGATTGATGGCAATGAAGTTAAAGACTTAACACTGGATATAGTTCACTCTTATCACTTGATTTTGCAGTCCTTTAGGATTCGTTGTCATTTCCTTTTATTCTTTGTGTATACTTTTGCTTCACCATGACAGAACTATGTAGCAACTCTCTTTGATTGTCATACTTAGCCTACAAATTCTTTTTCATAGTTATAAAGCAAAAGTTGATATTTAGCTAATTGTCATTGCATCACAAGGTCTATGTGACAAGTGTATTCTGGGAAGTTATAATCTCTTGATATTTCTCGAGGTTGATCCTTGGAGTTGGTTTCTGTCATATTAAGGAGCGGTTTGATGCACGGAGCACATATTCCAGTATTCCGCCGCTGCCATTGCCGTGTCTATCTTTTTTTTGTTGCCCTTTTCCCCCTTTATTTTGGTTTTCATGCACAATACGAGGCTTGGCTCGCACTGCAGGATGCCATACGTTTTATCCAATTGGTGCAGTAAGAATTTCTCTGTGCATGTGTATATTCCCTTTCTTTCAAAGCAAGTTGGGGTTGCGGGGGGTGTTGTTCCTCAACAACTATCCTTTACTTGAACTTTGTTTCTTTTCTTCTTTCTCTGTTTGCCTTATAGAATACATATGGCGCCATTCAGCGATGAATTTTTGTATGTCGAAATTGCAAATAAGGTATGCACTTGCTTCTCTCTCTCTATACATATATAATATTTTGTCTGTGAGAGAGTGGGTGTGTACTCCTCCATACTATATACATACATTTGAGTGTATGCGTATTATCTAGTTAATGTTATTCAATGTCCTTGAGAGATTAGTCTAGGCCTCCCTTTTCTAGGAAACAATATTATCTATCCATCGGTTAAGAATCGAATGAACGAACAAAAGTGCGAAGAAATCTAAAACTTCCTCACTTAAAGACATTGAAAGAGTGCTACAGTGCAGGTATATGTGAAATGCACATGCAATCAATATACTGTATACTTGCAAAATTCAACTTTCTCTGCTATTGCGTCATCTTATTTCACTTTTCTTACCTCTCTTCCCCCATCAAACAACTATAATTGTCTTGTTTCCACCTCGACTCTGATTAATAATCTTCCGTAGACCCATTTCTCCCGTGTGGCTTAATCGATCTTACATGGCCATTAAACAGGCGTGCCAACAACCCTCACATCCCCACTAAAATTATCAAAGGAGCTATAGCGTAGCACCAAATAGTCCATGTCTGTTAATTGGGAATATGGGTTACGAAGCCGTTCATTTCTTTTAATAATGTATATTCATATATATGTTATTGCATTTATTGTTATGGAAATTGAGGAGAAAAGGGATGATCTCTGGTGATGGACAGAGGGTAGAAAGAGTATATATATAAAGTCTAAAGAGATGAAAGAGCGGCGGACAGGTGGTGAAGGTTTTTCCCAAGAGATGAAATAGCAGGGGCATAGAAGGTCCATTGATTGGTCAGAAAATCAGAAATTCCCGCCATCACATCTTCCTTACTATGTATCCTTTAAACAAAAACCATCACATATTTTCTTGATATCAAGATTTATATTTATTTTGAGGTTCAACAATATTTTATGGCATGGCGTGCTTCTTCGTTGACTTTTTACCTTGTTGAGGCTCTTTCTGGCAATTACTTTGAAACTGAATAGTCAAATGACGCAGCGAGGAAGTTTAAAAACACTTGCCTTAACTATTTGGCAGAACTTCAAAACTAGGTAAAGTGTATGTATATCTATATCACGATCACTGATAAAAAGACGGCCTGAGGTGAGGCTCCCGCCATCACAAGGGGCTTCAGGAGGGGGTCAATTGTACGCATCCTTACCGTTTCATACTTTTTCCTCAAACGAAGAATCCTATGTTTAGCTTTGTTGAGAGAAAAGTAGAGAATTTAACTGAGCTGCACTACGATTTTCTGCAGCAAAGCTATAATAAAAAATAATTTTGGGGCTACTTTTGTTTTGACGTATGTATTTGCATTTGCTAATTGATCCGTTTATAAATGCACATTATAGAGCTTTTTGAGCAGAGTTCTAATTTGTTATTACTCCATCCAGGCCCTCTTTTGGCAGCAACAGAATTATTACGGCGTTGATTTGACGCCGTTACATGGAACTGCATTTCAAGGATACTTTTCTCAGGTAGTAAAATTGTCGTGTGTCTCCGATATTTTTGGAATCTTCTGTGTGCTTATAGTTTGTAACTATGTTTTATATAGCTTTTGGTTACATATGCTTATGTTAAATAAATAGAATGGTGTATCAATCAGTAGTCATTTCTCTTGTACTTGTTATTTTCTTCCATTGCATTACTTGTTGTTGAAGCATGAAAAGGGTAGGCAATATTGCAATATTATTCTCTTTGTTCTGGTAGAAGATACACACTCTCCTGTTAGTGGTCCAGTCTTCTTGTTGGATTTCCCACTGAAGTTACTCCTACAAGTTGTCTTCTGACATATGTTAAAGTCACTGCACATAGTTATATCTGCATCCTAACAGTGCGTAACTCAATGCATTGTTTGGCTGTCATATAATTTGACTGCTTTATTAGAAAATGGTCTTTACTTGGTTGAGAAGATCCTAGAAGGTGTGTGGGCTTTTATTTGGCAACATTGGTTGCAGTGGTCTTCATGAAAGGCATATACGAGCAGTCTCGCAAGTATCTGTTCTCCTAAAGTTAGCTATTTTGTCTAGTGTTTACACTCCAATAGCCCCACAAAACAAGAGTCCTTTGCGTGAATTGCTTTGAATGTGTAAATGTATCAATTGTCCTTGATACAGTTCAAAAACCTTGAAGATGAAAACCAGTTCATAAATGTTGCCATGTATTCAAATCATACACCATTACGATTTCCCCCACTTACCTCCCAAGCAGAAGCATATCGTTATTGATCCCCATAGTACTACATGTATGCCTTCGAGAACTAGGAGAGAGAACATCACTTGGGAACAAGTTTCCCTTAGATGCTCCGGTGCCAATTCATAGTCTGGCAAGTAAAGAAGCAACCTACTGTGCATACCAACTGTGAAGGTTTTAGCAAAATAAAGAACTTCAAACAGCTCTCCCATACTAGAAACAAGAAAATGCTCCTATGTAGTATTCTTGGAGAGAGAATTCTCTTAGTAGAATAGACCAGTCTCTTAGTAGGATGATGACCAATCTTTCAACTAACTGGATTTTTTTGGTGCATGCTGCCCGCCCTTTTTCCTTACTTATAAAAAAAAATAAAAAAAGCTTGTTCTTATGGGTGATAGATCTTTTTTTTCCTTCTTCACGATAAAGAGTATAAAGTTGATATTATTTAGGGTGATTTCGATTTGAACTGCATCCCCTTTTGGCAGTATATACATTATGCATATTGTATACAGATCTTATCAAAGAAGAGCTAATCTTTCTGTATTGTGTGCTCTAACTATTATCTTTACTATATAAACAGCCGGTGGTGGATGCTTTTGACCCAAGGCTATTGGTGGCTCCAGCAATATCTCATGTTATAAACTTCAGTTCTGTAAAGGTAGCCTTACATCCTCCCTGCTGAATACTGTACTTTCTGTAGTCTGCGAGACACAGATACTCCACTTCTTATGATACCCCTTCTTGGGGTGATCTTTGTGAGGAATATCTCTTACTAGACAAACTGAAAGACATTCATATCTATGCTAACCCTTTCTCGTGAGTATTAGTGTTGTGTACATACTTAGTTTCGCTGCACGAAGTCCTACATGTTCTGAATATTTTAGAAGTGGTACATCTTAGAAGTGGTACTTCAAGAGTGATTAAGTTGATGTATGCCATCTAATGGATGTTCTGTTTCAACCATGAACTCCTTCAGATTACTTCTGGTGGAAGCCACGGTAAAGAAAGCACATTCGTGTTCTGGGTATTAGGGAGCATTCTTGTATTTTATTTCTATCTTCTGCAGTTGCGAGCTAGGATTGCTATATTGATGGCCTTTTTAGTGAAAGGAGTGGTAGACAGCAAAGATGGTTCAACAAGTATTTGAAGGTGGTTCAACAAGGAACACTGAAAACAATACAAAATGGTTCTTTTGTATGGAAAGAAAATGAAGATGGCAAAATAAATATTCTGTCAGACAAGACAAGATAGAGAAGGAAAATTAATACATTTCTGAGATATTAAAAGTGGCATCCATTAGAGAGATGAGAGAAAATTGACTTAGATGGCTCGACGCATACAACAAAGACTCGAGCAGCTTTAATTTCTAGGAACCTTGGCATGAAGAATGTTACCAATTATGCCGGGGGTAGTGGAAAGAGATAGAACACACATCTTGGGACATGCAATATCGCTTGTGTATCTGAGTTGAAAATGTATCGCCCATATCTTACGACATGAATCCTGGAGTATGATACGTATCTTGCAATGCACGATATGATACGGTACATTCACTAGGCGTGATTTTGCATTTCGGCTTTTGGGGTTTTATGTCGAAATTTGGTATCACCTTCTGAGCTAGAAAATGTAGGTTTTGACTAGATTTATGATGCAAGGTGATTTATTTTTCAGCATCTGTTTTGCTAATATCTTCTATGGCTTAAAAAATTGATCTGTGTGTATCTTATGATATGCAAAATGACACGATACGTCATACATATCTGGATATGACAACTATAGTAAAACAATATTTGCTAAAACTCATAGAAGAATGGAACAGGATATGTTATCTTGTAGTAAAAGAAATTATTGGCCTTGAAGAGCAGAATGGCAAAACAATGCCCACTCTTCACCCCCACAATATCCCCACCTTGAACTGGTAATATCCAGTGAAAGTACCCCACATGGCATCTTACCTTTGAAAGAAAGTCAAACGTCGGGCTATATATGCACCTAGTATCTGCTACACAGCATTTCTGCTTTATAATTGTAGAAATTTTTTGCAGTTTCATGCCGCCACCCCCCCCCCCCCAACACACACACACACACACACACCACCACCACAAAACACGCACGCAAAGCAAAGCAAAGTAAAAAGAAAAAGAGGTTAAGTTCCATGCATTATGCACTCTGTTATGCGACACTTCACTTGCCGCTACTGAAAAAAGTTGTTTGCATTCCATTCTTTCCTGTGTCTCAAGCAATATGTTTCTGGTTGTAATCCATTTCCAACTTAATCTACAGGAAGAAGATCTGTATGAAATTGACATCCCTTTGAAATTTATATCCTCTGTGGGTACTAGAATTCATGGGTTGGCATGCTGGTTTGATGTACTGTTCAATGGGAGGTATGTTTTAATGCTTAGTAGTAATGCATCAAATTTCTGTGCTTAGGTTTGCATAACTTTTAGATCCTGCGTGCATTGTGAAGTTTGGACTCCAGATATTATATTGCTAATGTCAAGCTGCGTTATCAACAGCACTGTACCAAGGTGGCTGACCACTGCTCCTGGTGCGCCTACAACCCACTGGTACCAACTACGCTGTGTCCTCTCTCAACCCATTTATGTTATGCCGGGACAAGAAATAACTGGTCAACTTCACATGATTGCGCACAATGCTCAGAGCTACACTATTCACTTGACGATGTCAGGTTGGTGTTATGGTTCATATGTTTCTCTTTGCTGGCATGTTTCCTTAGTAATCTAACATGTTGTAAATAACCTGAATAGCTAAAATGTGGGGCCCTGGAGCTGAACAAGGAGGAATTCTCCAATCATCGTCTTGCAAACTTGATCTGAAAGAGCCCTATTATCGGATGTCTCAACCACAAGCCTATTCAATGGCCCAAGATCAGCAACCACATCAGCTACTACAAACACAGGTAGTAATCCATCCAGGAAGTTATGATCTAATGGATTGTTTTCCCTCACCGATATCTTCCCAATGTTAGGACTACAAGTCAAAAATCTTGTTCTACATATATCTTTATAATGATACTGAGATAGCGTGCTACTTCAGGGGCAGCAGAAAGTTGTTTTCTGCAACGCAGTTTATCTTGCATTTCTTAGACTGTAAACTTACAACTCCATTCCCACAGAAATAGACAAAAGATTGTCATAGGTTGTGTTACAAGTTCAGAACGTTTGGGGGATAGGTGGCATGTAAGGTTGCACAAGCCACAAACGCTAGTGTAAAACGTGATACGCTTATGATGGGCATGACAGGTGATAAACAACTAGTTAAAGTTTAAAGCCCAATTTACAGAAGGGCAACTCGTGGACATTCTTTCGCCACATTCAAGTGTCCTGCAACTTTGATGAAAACGTTGTACACACAATGTCATCATACATCTCTTGATGGCCCACATTGGGCATCCTGGTTTTTTCGTTGGTTTTTCCTTTATTGACTATTGACTATTTCCTGTTGTTATCACTTTAAATAGCAAGTGATGAATTGGCTTACCTCTTGACCCAGGATATACAGATACTTTCGCAGGACGAAGAGGGATCAGAGTTGATGCAGCAACCTTCGATGAATTCTGGGGCTGAGCTCCATTGATATTTCGAGTACTTCATCTAAATTCTGGAGTGCACGAGGAAGTTTGACATTCTCCCATGTAACACCAGAATGCTTGTGTTCGCTGGAGTGCCGATGCTAGAGTGTCAACACAGGTGCTATTTTAACCCCTCTACCCCAGCCCTCCACTCCCACCCCCACCCCGTCCCCCAACCGCGTGCACGAGGAGGTCCGGTATTATTCCAGTGATATTAGAGTGCTTCTATTTTAGTGCTGGCAGTTCCACAACTGGCCCTATGCGCTCGGTCCGTATCTTAGGTACCTGTAAATTGTATCAACATGATTGCACTGGTAATTGCTTGAGTAGTTGCACAGTAATCCTGTACAACCAGACTAATACCGATAGTTTTTCCGAAAAAGTTTACTCTCCTGGAAGAGCGGTAAGCATGCTGAAGTATAAACATGGTCGATTCAAGGCCCTTTCTCATTTGGCAATGGCTCTTTGCTCCTTTAAATACATTTTGAGGAGGGATGGAAATTTGGGAGCATAATTGGAGCGCGGTTCCGCCCGACATGGTACCTTCTTGGGGAAGTCCTAAATGGATACAAGGCAAAAGGGGATGGGGACAAATGAGGCTATTTGAAAAAATTTCAGTCCTAACTGAACCCAAATATATCTTTGAAAACTCAATCCATTTACTTCTCTCTCTCTCTCTCCCACACACAAAAGCTCTAGCTACCACCGGCTGCCTTCGCTGTTGCTGTCACCAACCACCGCTACTCTGCCATCAGTCGTCTCCACCAGTCGCTGTCAGAGATCCCTGCGGCCACCCCGCCAACCGCTAGCAGTTGCTGACGCCAAATGCGGTTGAAAATTTTCGACAGCCAGTGCCGACCGTTGCTACCTTCTTTGCCGACAGTCTCCGAAGTTGCCCGCTGCTGGCAAAATTTGGCGTCTGCCGCCACCCTCCTCCATTGGCAAACCTGGCAGCCACCTCAGTCAACCAGAAAAGCTGAAGAAATTGTGGGTTTTGACTGTGCAGACTGATACTAAAAAATGGTTTTGTACAGGCACGTTCTTTCGGTATGTGCTGCAACCATGAATGAACGTGCCTGTAAACAACCCAAATATTGGTATCAGTAACTGCCGCAGTCAAAATGGCATTGAAGGTGAAGTAAAGCAACGTGAAGAAACCTTCTGCTTGAATTTTTGAAGAATCAAATGATTATGATACGAATTTTTCGAAAATTTGCTGCCTTAATGATGATATTGGAGAATCAAAGGCCTATGAAGTAACAAAAAAGAATCGAAGAAACTAAAGGGCAACAAAGAGTCATACATCAAGCAGCTACGTGATTAATGAGTGATTACCCGTTCCCGCCAAGATTATAGGGATGTTTCTAACAGCAAAGTTCTGTTAAGTCTCTCCAGCTTGATCACGTGAGAGGAGCATGATGACCGTACAGGTCGACCAATGAAATGCTGCCATGTAGTATGCAGCAGCAAAAAAATTCCTATTTTCCAGAGTGAATGCAAAATATATTTTGACAATTAGTTATTATGTACCCAAATTAAACAGTTGCCAATGCCCTCAAAATGTGCCTGGATTTGGTCTCTTTATGGGTCTGCATTGCTCAAGTACGTGGGCTAGAGTTTGACCCTCATCCTATTAGCCGAACTCGGCCGAAAGTGAAAAAGGAAGAGGATTTCCAAAAGTCCATCCCTAATTTATCCGTATAATACAGGCTCACTAAAAGTAGAATTAAAAGTTTGGCCGTTACCCGTGTTATGAGAAGATAGTTACAACTTCCTATAAAATGAGATATGATTATCGTTAAATATTCTTATTGACGCTAAAAAAATAGTGTTAGAAATTATCGCGCTGAGAGTGTTAGTAGAAAAGTTAATAAAAACATTTAACGACAACTAATTTTCGATATACAAGAGATTGTAGCTATCTTCTTAAAATTACCGGAGCCGTAAATAGCTTCAGAGAACACACCCAACAATCTCCTTTACCACCTTCTTCCCGACTTATATAACGACGAAGAATCCGGACAACCACCTTGAGACCGATTCTTGACCTAAACACAGTTTTCTGATTGAGCCCATTGAAGAGCTTTCTGCCCTCGCAAGGCTCTCTCTTCATCCCCTAGGTTTACCCTTTGAGAACACACTTTTCTTACAGTTTGCTTCACAGGCGGCGCGCCATGTCAGGAAAAAAAAAAAAAAAAAAAAAGCCGGATAATTAAGATGCTATGAAGTTAAGCGTTCCTTCAGGGAATTCGTTGCCGAGACGAGTTTCCTGTCCCCCGTCGTGCCGCGTCCCGGATCCGCCCCTGGTTGGAAGGAAGCATCATCGACGATATCGGAGTACTGAAGGGAAGCACTTAGATTTTCTTCCCAAGGTTTTGCATACTGCTACAGAGTCAAGTCCCAAGGTTCTGCGTTGTGTCATCTAATGATCACTTGAATACTCTTCTAATGATCAGGTATATTCCAATGGATCCGGCGTCAGTTTGACAGAGTAATCTTTGGAAGAAAGGCCATCTCAAAAAGTTTCTTATGAATATTTTGAAGCTGCGGCAGTTCCAGGGTTCTTCCCTGGATTTTGAAACTATAGCAACACGTTACTGCATCATTTCAAACCAAGTAAAGGACCTTCCATCCATGAGATTAGCTTCCATGAAGGATGCCACTGGATCAGGCTTTAGCTTCCAGGTAAGGCGAAGCTTTAACTATTTCAACTTTCTAAAACCTTTGAAAAGATGAAAACAAAAAATGAATCAAGAACAAACTTTTTGCGTGCATAGGAAGTCATGTGCCTTTTGTTTAGTAGTCATCACCTTCTAGTAGACATGAAGTTCATCATATAAGAGGGAAATTTCAATATCAACTTTGTTGATTTGCATTAGACAAACTAATAGAATCTAATAATAGAATTTTGTAAAATCCGGCAAGTCACCATCTGGTCGTGTTAATCTTTGCTGATCTTTGTTGGCTCATCCAGACCCCTTCGAATCGAAATCTTAGATCAAAATGCTATGTATGGATAGTATCAACTGCCTAAGCAAGACTTCTTGAACATCTAACAACCAGTTCAGATATTCATGATCTATCAACATATATGGTAAAAATATTTGCACCAAGAAATATAATGAGAAATTGTCATTTTTTTTCCGGAAATTAAGTTGCTTGCCTGTAATTTTTTCTTTTTTTTTGTGGGTCAGTAATTGTGACAGCTAACAAAAACAGATCGATTTCCAGGTTCATATATATCAGCTGGCATGCAATGTTCATATGGTAAATTCGATCTGCAACTCCTCGGCTATAAATATTGGCACATATATCCTCATCCCTCTCTTCCTCAGAAATCATTTGTGAGTTTCTCATTGGGGAACCATGGGTGCCAAGCTGCTCATGACATTGTTGCTCATAACATCTTCTTGGGTCTCCATGGTGGTTCCCCAGTGGGGGGCAGAGACTTGCATGTCTAAGCTCCTTCCATGCAAGCCCTTCTTCCATGCGCCCTCGACCGTGACGAACGCGTGTTGTGTTCCATTGAAGAAGGCCATTTCTGATGACCTCCATTGCCTCTGCGATGGCTTGAACAACAATGTCATTATGGAGAGCTTCAATGTAAGCCGAGACCAGGCTTTGCTGCTCCCCAAGGCTTGTGGTTCGAAGGCTGATACTTCTGTCTGCAATCACCACGGTAATCAAAGTTAACTTTTTTTATCGGTTGTTTTAGGGTTTGCGAGCGTTGGAATTTAGGGTGGTCGTGTCATGCATTCTAATGCCTGATTGATTTTAGTTTTGTATCATCGATTCTAGGGTTCGATCGATGCGGGGAGAGGCTATTCTCACCACCCGCCTTTCAATGCCTTTTGGGCACATTTTACCCTTGGAATGTATCAATAAAATGCTTTACAAGAATCCTTTAACATGTATCATCCCTCACTTAAATCACCACCCTCTTCCACCGTCCGTCCACCACGAAAACATGATTGAAATGAAAATAGCTGGTGTTGATGTTTTCCTTTTCTGAGGCATGTATTGGAATTTAGGGTTTTCATGTGTATGTGTTTCAATTCAGGGCTTTCGTGTTATGCAGTCATCTAAGGCCTGATTCATCTTGTTTATGTGTTACTGATTTTGGGATTTTGGCATTCAAGATTTATGTATTGGACAAGAGGTCTTTCAGTACTGTATAGTTATGGCCTTGCATGAATGTAGGCTTCCTAGCTTGTAGTATTATCTTGTATACCCAGAATATCATGTATGGATAATACATCAATTTTGAGTTTATAATTCTGTTTTATTTTTCCTTGACTGGTTTTTAAATTGTAAGGATATTGTATTCCGCTCAATTTTTACTCACGGGGAATTGAAATTTGCACACCGTAGTCCAATCATCTTCCCGTTCAAGTTTTTGCGATCGCAGTAATTTATCAATTTTAACTTACCTCGACCAATACGTATGTCGTCATCTTTGGATCGTCCCACAATTATTTGTGACTAAATCTGAACGTAATTATAGAGCAATAAAATCATACCAAAATTCCATTCCATGGTGCACAAGCACAATGGAGTGAAAAATACAGTACCAAATGTAACGGCTTGCACTCAAGGCCTTGTCAAACGAGAGTTTTAACGAACAAAAAATTCATACTTTCATACAAATTTAGGGTAGTGCAAAATCCAATTATTCTCCCTAGCCTGACCCACTCTAAATTGAAATTGGTCACCCTTGATTTCCAATTCCTAACTATATAAAGCGATTTCAATCTTATTTCCAGTTACCCGCCGCACACATTCACTGCTGTGTAATTAAGTATAAAACCAGCCAGGACGGTTTTATAAAACCTTATATGAATGAAATGTTTCTACTATTAACCACACACACACACACACACACACACAAGGCATAACCATGTCTTACATTTGCCTTTCAGGTTTTTCAAGCAACTCCATTGCCGCTAGAGAGCTATCCAGTATTGGCGGAAATTTCTTCATTTCCTTGCTTTTGGCTCTTATTGTTTCAGCGGTCTAGATTTCTCTCCTTGTACCAAATGCCAGGACAGTAAATATTCACTTTAGACTCTGCTTTTCTAATTCAATATTGGTTTAGTTATTTTGATGTGGCTTCTCTTGAATTGCACCATTGCTACATTAGTTTGGCATATTACCACAACAAGGTAGTCCTCGGGCACCACAGTAAGACTCATTCAAACAGAAGAGTGCGGAACAGCAGAAGTTCTGGGAAGATGATTTCATGGTTCCCCACAGTACCAACTTTAGAAGACGCATCATAGAGGAAAAGGTAAAACCTGTGATGATCCATCACACAATGTGAGTGAATATTCTTACCTTGGTCGATCTCCGATGGCCCGGACTCGAGTGGTTGTCCATCACACAGTAGCAGGATTTACGGCGAGTTGTCCATTACACAGTAGCAGGATTTACCGTTCTCCGCAACGCACAGCGGCTCCAGCAAATGATCACAAAGCACGGCCAAGAAGATTTTCTACCATTCCGCGTTTCTACCATCTCCACATCAGAATGAACTTCAGTTCTCTTCTTTCCTCGGCAAGCCATAGACAAGCATCCATCCAGCGCCCCCAACCGCCCTATGCTTGGGTTCTGGATTTGCCACCTCCCTAAGATCAAAGCATACGAGTACATCGCTGGCCAAACTTATCAACCAGCTGATACAAAACTTCGTCCAGCTCACGCGACCGACGTCAGGTGGTCAGAAGTTCGATCGCTAATATGGGGGAAGCACACCTCTAAACATGGGTTCTTTAAGCTACTCATGACCGCTACTATGCCATGTTGACCTCGATTCGCAAAGCTATAACTACTTTGAAATCCACAGTAGGGGAATCATAACAAACTCCAGCCCTAGCCCATAACTGACCATCAGCCAAGGGCTTATACATAACCACTTAAGAAAATAGCCCACATTAACTGTGTACTAGCATATCAACTTACATACAACTCAAGAAAATTCCAGTTACAAAATAGAAAACAATTTTGGTATTCCAGAACTGTAACTTTTCATTCACCAATAATTAAGCAGGGGGGGTGTAGGCAGGGAGAGAGGAGGGGGGGAACTGTAGATGGTATTTATGGTTTCTTCCTTACAATTTATTTCCATTCGTGAGAATCTATAACAAGACCAGACCAATAATAAGACATTAATACTTTTGGCCCCCACACTGTCAACTAGCACCACTAGTAGATATAGATTCGTCTTGCAGAACCTCTATTGGCAGCTATACACTCTCTTCTTTCGTAAGGAACTATTTCCAGTCCTCAATTCAGCAAAACTTTTGAACCTACCATCTTGCAAACTGATAGGTCTCTCTTCTTCTAATGGGACAAATAATTAAGCCTTGGAACCAAACAAGTCTCCTAAGTACATGAAGAAAAGGAGAACCTTGATTGGTAAATCTCGGCCCAATGTTACCGCATCAGCTGACTGCCGCCAGGGCAGGAAGTGCTTCACCACCAACGACATTAAAACAGCGGCTGCAAAGCGAGGGGTGCTCAGCAAAAGAGCCAACTTGAGGCGAGAAATTCCAGCATCTTTCGCATTTTGAGCCCTCCGCACGTGACACTCCAATCCAGACTTTGTTCTCTCCTTGAATGAGGTATTCTCCCCCATATGGTATATTCTTAATCTGTTCATTCTCCAATGAGGAAAGAACCTCTACCTGCATATCACCATTTAAGCGGATTCTATGATCTATCTTCCTTAGAGAAGAGCAATTACTGTGAAAATTCATAGCAAAAACAAATGCAGATGTGACCTACGAAGTTTGAAAAGTAGGATTGACTAAGCATAGGCTTTGTGATGTAAGCTAACACAAATGGGTAGGCCAACTAACAGGCCTGCAAACTCCATGGTGGCGTGCTTGGTTAGGCATCCCTAGATTATTTTGACCCAATTTTAATTACAAAGTGCTGCCAATTAAATTTTAAGCGAAAAAGACCGCTAAACTTTTTATATAGACCTATTTTCATATCAGAATACAAGAAACATTCCGTATTAAAAGGCCTGACAGCAAATGCTTCAAGATGTCGATCAAAAGCAGTCGAGCTAGTTTATACCTGAATATAATTTGAATCTTACAGTTCTGAGACAACATAAGTGCTCATAACACTGGATAACTATATTGACAAACGGGGATTAAATTTGGTATTAGAAACCAAGATACCTGAGAGGTGATGAATATGCGGTGCAACGCGCCTGCGTCATTGTGGGCTTGACACATTTCCTTTAACCTTGCGGCCAGGCTATCATCAGAAGTTTGGAGATAGACCTTTGCCTCTAAACTGGAACCAATCAATTTCCCAGTACGAGCTTCCTCAAGGGCTTTATTCACCTCAGTTCTCAGCTGATCAAGGTAGCTTAATTAGAATCAGATGCCGTGTTTCACAAACAAGTTTATAAATTAGCAATTCCCACTAAAATGCAAAACTAGATTCACATACTTAACCTTGCAGAAGGGCAGTATATGAATGCCAAATTTTACACGTACCTTAACTTGTGACAACTATGTGCAATTAAACAATAATCTTCACAACTCAAAGATGTAAGAACTGAGAAGTAGGTCAAGAGTCTAAAGTGAGTGAGCAAGAGCCAGTGAGAGGTGCATGTTCAGATTATGTCCCAATTGCCAGCAAAAATCCTAATAGTTACACTACTCTTTGTCACTATATTCAGTAGAAGAGTATCAAAACTAATCATCTTTACTGTGCAAGGAAATGTACAAAAGGTCACAGAGGCTCGAAGTAAGGCTTTGAAAATACTAACTCAACTAAATAATGCCAGCTGGAAGCCTTTAGATAAACCTAAGTTATTATATATCCTACCAGTTAAATGTGATTTCTAAAGTGATCCAGGGACTATTACCTTAGTGTGCATTATAAATATGATGAAACATTGCATAAACAACATTGAATCGGATTATACAAGCCCTCATTTAGGTTAGTTTTGCTCGTCACCTAGAATAGCGACTTATTACCTCGAGAACTTTACCCCAGAAATCAACTTCTTCCGAGGGAAACGCTAGCCATTGCTCGTTCACTGATGGCCATCTTGACTCAAAAACGAATTCGGCAGCATTACCATCTTCAGTAGTATACTGAAAAGGAAGATGCTGCCATACATCCTCGGCCAAATGAGGCAGTATAGGAGCAATTATCCTCACAATGGAAAGTAGATGTGCTGCGAGAACTGTCTGACAACATCTCCTTGTAAAACTTGTCGTGCCACTGAAAAAGAATCGATATAGAAGTCAATTCAAACTGGTATCACAATTGGCTACAGTTTTGAGGCTGCAAAAGATTAATTGAAAGGTCCAAGGTCAAGTTCGAGCTAAGACCTTTTTGTGTATATAGGAGGTGGTCCCACACCAAGTTACCAAGAAAGACCAGAATATTCAAATGATGATTGGGACCAGCTTATAGTCTAAGACATCTTGCGATTGTTTACCGTATCTTAGTAACAATGACTCGAAGAATATCGAATGTAGCTTCAGATAAAATCCAAACTGCTAAACATATTGATTGGAAGGTTGTAGCAATGTGGTACTATAAAAAGAACATAAGAATTATTTCTTGGCAGACTGTTGAAGTACTCGACATCATATTAGAGAGAGAATCTATGAAATCTTGCAAATGTACTTTCCTTACAGTGACTTAGAAACAATCAATCAGAGAACATTGAATGTGGTTCAGATGAAATCCAAATTGATAAACAATTGGTTGGAAAGTTCTAGCCTCATTGTACCACTAGAATACACAAGAATTTTTTTTAACGTTGAAGTACTTGACATACAAGAGATAGTAGGCCTAGAAGCTTATAGAAGAAGTAATTAAAGTGACTACAGAAGTTATGCGCGCGCACACACAATAAGAGAGAAACGGAGGACTCCAGATCACCAAAAAGAGCTTTTCATCGGCAAATTTGTGAAGTTTGAAAATAACTGTCTGCTTGGCCAATCTTCTCAAGCTCTAGACTGCTACTAATTTGCCTTCTTAATCAGGAATTACATATATGCAGAAGAAGCAAATTCCTTTTGGATATGTGGTACCCAAAGTAAATCAGGGAGAGCAGAGCAATACAAACTAAATTACACTGGAAATTCTTTCTTCTTCAAAATTAGTTATTTGAGCAGAAAATTGGGAAGTTGCACATACACACAGAGCTGCTTTGTGGTGTGCCAGAGAAAAGCATAGCTGCAAATGATAATCGTATTTATGCAAGTGGAAGGGGATAGGGGAATGGGGGGAAGGAGGTCAAATTACCCAACGTAAAGTCGGTCTTTGGCCACATCAAAGTAGAAGTTTGAGAGATCAACAATCACGAACCGCTGAATTATCTGAAACAGGGTAAAAGACAAGATGGGGAACATTTAATTTCATTTGCCCTAAGCAAAATTGTCATCAAGAATATTGTCTACTTAAATTACTTGGTGCCATAATGAAACCCATGAGTATGTGGACAATGACAGCAGCGCTGCAATGAACAATGCACCAAGTACTCACACATGAATAGTATGAACTTGGGAGTGCTTCAATTGTATGAACTTGGGAGTGCTTCACTAGATGTTTAGATTGGATTCTCACCTACCCATGCTACATATCCATACACAGAGATTAAGAATTTATAATGTGAAGTTTAGCTGAATTATAAATTCTCAGACCGAGGATACATCCATTCAGGTAATATAAATTCAGGTAATATGAACTTGGGAGTGCTTCACTAGATGTTTAGATTGGATTCTCACCTACCCATGCTACATATCCATACACAGAGATTAAGAATTTATAATGTGAAGTTTAGCTGAATTATAAATTCTCAGACCGAGGATACATCCATTCAGGTAATATACGATGTGCAGTTCCATGGGCTTGATGAATTAAATCTGTGGTCAGCTTAATGCGGACAAAAAGCTGTGTCGCCACAAATCAGCAGGTAAAATTGTTTAATTAGTTTTTCATGAAGAATTAAAGGCTATGTTTCTTCAGCTAAAACAGCAAGAGGAACATATGGTCCAACAGTTCCTCCTGGACAATGTTCCGTGGAATTTCTAGCTGCTGATTGTAGCAAACAGGTGAAGCATTAAGCGAAAGGTTGCTTCTGATGGATCCTCATACACAGACCAACTGGAAGCGAAATATAATGCCGTTTTTGCTGGAATGATGGCGATAAAGGAGATGAGAGTGATATACTCAAGACATTTGCATTCCAGAACCCAACTAAACCTTTAGATAATTGAAAGATAAAACACAAACCTGGAAAATTTTGAAGAATTGATAATTTTCATAGTTCTCTCTGATGTTTTTCACGATGTTTTCGAGTTGAAACAGTGCATGCTGATCAATCAAGGGAAGATCATTATACTGGATGGCATTATCAACCTACAAAAAGAACCATCCACGTAAATGAATAAAACGACAATGCAGATATCAATTTCAGTTAAATGATTCTTTCTTTTTAGAAGATAGTATGAAAATGAAAACACAAAACTAGCATCAATTACTATCAAATCTGACCAACAAGAACCACTAAAATTTTCTAAAGGAAGAGCCAGACGATAAATTTATCGCCACACAATGTTTTATTTTGTGTGGTAGAGACAGAGACTCATATATCTAGATACATCGCTATTACAGAGAGGCAAGCAAAAAAGAATGCTTTCCCTAAAAATTGTTATAGAAAGCCAGAACATACTTCCCAATCATGAAGATTTGCCAAAAGAAATCGTAATGTTCCTCGCAGCTTCCTATATATGTCGGACATCTGTCGGAGGACTTGGGGCCCAATCAACACATCACCTGTATAATCTACACTTGAAACCCAAAGTCTCAGTACATCAGCTCCATAAGAAGGTGCTTCCTGCCAAGAGAATACAGAGAGATGGTCTTAATGTACGATATTACAAGTAAATTTAATTGACCAGTGGCTAACCTTTGAGTTTTTTCCTCCTTCGATCACTGTATTTGGATCTACAACATTCCCCAAAGACTTGCTCATCTTTAACCCTCTCTCATCCAGTACGAATCCATGAGTTATTACACCGGAATACGGAGCCTTTCCTGCAAAGTTAGATGTGGACAGATATAAATGACGTCTTAACTTATCCCACACAAACTAGTAGATTGGCGGCTAACAAAGTGACAGAAATATATAGCCGATAAAAGTGGGTCCATAGCATCTCAAGTCCAAGAAGGCATTGCATTTGTTCTCAAGTCTATTAGCACTCGCTAATTCTAGTCCAGGGACCCCAACTTACTGAGAAACGATTTCTAGAGAGGTGTCCTTTTTAGAACCTTTACAAGCCTGTACATGTCATGCAAACCAAAAAAAACAAAGGTTTATCACTAAAAGGGGGCCTCACTCTTTAAAAAAAAAAACAATCATGCTAGATTTTGCCTGACAGCTCCTTCACCTAATAGCAAACCTCCATGACCACTTCCTTATGAGTGCTTGTTTCTGTAAGCAAACGCATCAAATTTTCTGTGTTGAAAGTGATGGACTGGATTCAAGTCTATTCTATTTTATTTATTTAGTACCGTTAAGTTACCATCTGCTCTAAAACCTTAAGTTGTTAGAGAATGGGCCCAACTGTATATTATACTTTACACTCCCCCTCACGTGCAAGTCCTCAATTGCACATGGGGAGTCAAATCAGCGTTAGATACATCAAGGTGCAGTGCAGCCAAGTGCACAAATAAACAGAGTACAATGTGCACTATTACATTGGAGGGACCAAATACACAAGCGGAAAGAACCGACCCCAAGACCTTGCGCAAGGAGAGCTCTGATACCATGTTAAGTTACCGTCTGCTCTAAAAGCTTAATCCGTAAATAAATCGGCTCAACAATGTATATCATGTTTAACAAATAATAAACACAGCACCAAACCGCCAATAACTTGAGAAAGGCTTTCAGAGTAATTAGTAATGCCTTCTCATCCCAAAACCCCTCTACTCAGTATTGAGTAATCCTCTCCCTCAAAACTCCCATAGGCCCTCCCCCACCAAATGCAGTAGAAGTTGGAATAAATTCCCGAAGGATTATTTCTTTTCCTCTTCTTGTTGAGAGACCAACTCCTCAAGAAAAATTCACAACCAGATGGGGCATAACCCAGCTTCGCTGTTCATCCAATGCAACATGAAACACCATATATCATCAGTCTTCCTTCTTTTCCCCACATTAATTCCAGAAAAATAACGAACCTGAGAAGAGCAAAGATGGCTGAACTGCCTTCCTGGGAGAGAGGCAACTACCTAGATAGACAACAAATAGTACTAAAAATTGCATGGAAAATAGAGCCACCCAGTCTAACAAAAGACGCTTGATTCCAACTCCGAACCATGAAGCTTTCTTCTGGAAGGAGGATCCCAAGAAGCAAATATGCATCAGACAAGAAGATACGCACCACCATTGCCTCCCTAAAAGTAGCAATGCTAAGTAAATATGGAAGACGCCTTGCTAAGGTCCTCTCAGCACCATCCTACTCCAAATATTCCCCTAAATTCCTAAGCACTATGAATCAAATAACAAAAAATTAAATCTAGGCACTACAATAACCTTTAACAATTAACGAGACAACTTTATCCTATTATCAACTATAACATGGCTACAATTACATGGGGCTAATATCATTGATGATTCCTTGTAAGCCTTCTCGTAGAAAACTTCCAGAACAAAAAAATTCAGTCTAAACTTTCTTATTTGATCCAGGATAAAATGCAATAAATGTATAAAATTTAAGTAACTAGGTAATATAGCAGGTGCATCTCTCGTATGATATGCAGTCATCATCTTATCACCATGTCTTTTCATTAATGTGCTCTGTGGTCATGGGAGAAATGCATTACTACGCATGATTCATCAGCATTGAGAGTCACTTCACGAGTCTTTCACGTTCAGTTCCTCGGATGCAGAGAGGCTGGGATTGCCGGAAGTGTCAGAAGTGAACACAAACATAGTATATAAACTGTCAAAATACACAATGCATACTGATAAAAAGTTGAACCACAAATAGGTAAACATAGGACATTCTCGTTACCTTTTGTAGCTACACTTGTTAGTAAAGAGCTTTGGAACCACCCGCGGTGCTGGTCTGTTCCTTCAACATACAAATCTGCAGGACCTGAAAGGCCTTTTCTTTTCTCCAAAACAGCAGCCCAAGACGAGCCTGTGAAACATCATGCGTCAATATCCAACATTTAGAACTATAAAATACTGAAGTATAAGGGACAACTTTCAGAAAATGTTGTTGTGGCACCAATAGCTAATAAAGTACTTTCCGTGCTAGGAGAGTGATGGCTAAAGGTGAAAAATACATCAAGATGACAAGAATTGTGGCTACTTACCGACACAAGAAACTAAAGATGGTTTAAGCTCATTTAATGATACTGTAAAATATGTATACTCGGCTACAGCAAAATAATTTCCCAAAACATTCCGCTTGTAAGAGGAGAAAAATAGACCAATAGATGATTAACTTCATTGATTTAAGTAGAAGCACCACTGACAGTGAGAAATTTCACTACCTAACACAACTCTTGTGGATGAAACTAAAGAATCTTTATCATTAGTGGCAGAGGAGAACAAACATTGCGGGGTCCATTCTCGACCAACTTAAGCACTAGGAGCAATTAGTTCCCTTGGCCACAAATCCGTTGCCTGTTTTGGGTCCATATGTTGTTCTTGCACGGCTGGTACAGCCCCACTTCGGGGTCCTTTAGTTGAAACTTTCTAGGTATATAAAAGAGCGCTTTGGTCGCCTTTGGCCTCAGAGTCATATGTTTTGGCCTGCCATTATTACATATTATGCTGGTCCAGTTTGCAATTCCGTTCTCATGTGAACTATGTTAAATTTCATTATCTTGCTGCAGGTGAGCATGGTTTGCACGTGAGGAGTGTTGGAGATTGATCTATATTGTTCTACACTCGATTGCAAAATATGAGGTCTAAAACATGTGGTGACTGTAAAACTGTATAAAATCAGTTTACACTGGTTTTTATCTCAATTTGCTTTATAGACCAAGACCACGAACCAAAGAGGGAACTCAAAAGGTTTTTTTTCTTCTTTTTAAGATAGGTTGGAATGTTGGATTAAGGAGGCGCTTCAGACTTTCCATAAGATAAAAATTTCCTTCACTAATTTAATGAATTAAGTTTCTGGAGATAGTGTCCATATGATGAATTCTATGCCAATTGAGAGGGGGAAAACTGCATGTCCTTCACTGATGATACCTGAGTCAAACCAAACATCCATTGTATCAGTGCCCTTTTCGTAATTTGATGCTTTATCGCGATATGTATCAGGAAGTAATTCCTCCACTGTCATGTACCACCATGCATCACTACCCTTCTGGGCAATTATAGCTGCCAAAAATAGATATCAACAGCATAAGGAATCAAATAAGCTTAGATACTTGTCTTCCGTATTAAAACTCACATTAGTGAAAGAGAAAAAGAAGAGATAATAGAGAGCACATAATCACGTCTATAACAAAATACGGTAACTAGTTGAGATAGTGGTGCACTTTAACTTATACTAAGCAACTTATTAGCCAGCATAATAGCAAATCTTAGAAACAATGCTGGTATGAGGAGACACTTACACTTGATATGATCGATAGTCTCCCCGTTCATTAGAGGCTCCTTTGTATCAACATGATAAAAGACTGGAATGGGGACACCCCAAGTTCTTTGTCGTGATATGCACCAATCAGAGCGGCTAGAAGTCATTGCAGAGATTCTGTTTTCAGCCTGAAGAATGGTCACACAATGTTTAAAGAGAATAGGCTCGACATGAACGAAACATATGACTCACTTACATTATTATTGAGGATGGCTGTTTCCTATGACTATAGAACATCGCACAAGAGATTGGTTGCAAAGTAGCCATGCTTAATTACAAGTTTATGACACAAACGCTGATAGAACAACAGAAGTGTCATGCATAAGAGAACTTGCAATTGTCTTCATTGTAATGATTGTGGGGATAATGAACTATATAATTGATGAAAGATGATATCACCATCATCTAAGCCTTTGTCCCAAACTGATTGGCGGTGGCTGATGGAGATGAAAATGACTAGAAAATGCAGTATTTCTCTCCAACCTCAACTAACATGCTTCAAGTCTCACGACACTTCATCAAAGATCCAAACAAGTAGGTACTTGTGCATAATTTATTATCTCTACCGCCAAATGCTGTAATCAAGCAGGGATTACATTATTGCAAGCAAAAGTGAGATTGAGGTGAGCAAAGCCTAAAGGTTAATTATGCGCATGTCATAACGGGCATCATGCTTTTCATTGTTAAAAGAAGACTTATGCCAATCTGGGGTTTCAAATGCTGACAAGAAAATGAAAAGACAACTAAATAAAACCTTGCCAAGTAAAAACAATGATATATGCCTTCTGCACTACAGCTGGCAGACGATAATCAAACATGTGATAAGCATCAGTTTACATTCTTGCTCAGTACTGCTTTAACATGGAGTGACAGCCAGTGGATTCCTTTGTATAGTCTTGGGGACGACATTTGAGAGCAGTCTTTAAGAGGGATCATTTTGATATATTTTGTTACATACAGTTGTATATTGTATAAGCCCTACGAAATACAGCTGGCAGACGATATGCATCAGTTTAAATTCTTGCTTAGTAATGTTTAAACATGGAGTCACAGCCAGTGGATTCTTTTGTAGAGTCTTGGGGAGAATATTTGAAGAGCAGTCTTCGGAATGAGTGTTTTGATTAGTTTGTGTCCAGTATAGTTTTCTATTGTTTTTCCGAGTCTAGTATAGATCTTGTTTGCATTCCCTCGCTTTTCTGTTTGGAACTACATAGAAGGTAAAAATTAAACTGAAGGCATTGTAAGGCATTCAACCACATATTATCACATTCAGAAGAACTAATGCTTATACTCACCAAAAAACATAAGAACTAATGCTTTACAAAAGTCCATGTTCAAAAAAAAAAAAAAAAGATAATGACGAACATGTAATCTGAAACAGTAAAGTACCTGAGAAGGAACCCAGGTTACTTGGTTAATTGCATCCATGGCAGCCTTACGGAATCCTTCTACAGATGCAAACCATTGAGCAGTAGCCCTAAATATTGTTGGCTTTTTTGTTCGCCAATCATAAGGATACTTATGCTCTGCATGACAGAGAACGCAATTGGTTTTAAATTAGAACATGTTCTTTACCAGATCATTTCTTAAAATATAGTACATAAGAAGCTGAATAAATCCTCAATTTTGAGCTGTGAAGAGGAACTTACTGTAGGGCTCTACCATAATAATCGACGAGTTTTCATCAAGGTACTCAATAACAGCAACATTACCATCCCCAAGTACATCTAGCCCACTAAATTTTCCAACTTCTTCAGTGAACTTTCCATCATCGTCAACTGGAGAAAGAATAGGCAAACCATATTTCAAGCCAGTGATGTAATCTTCCTGACCATGACCAGGGGCTGTATGGACCAGTCCAGTTCCTGATTCTGTTGTGATGTAATCTCCTCCTACGACAACAGGGCATTCTCTTCTATCAACTGGGTGAGTGTACCTGAAGCAGCAATTGGAAAGCCACATGTAAGAACATGCATAACTGCCATCAAAGGATCGTACATTTTTATGCACGCTTTTGCAGGAAAACGACATAAATGAAGGTCAATGATGTCAGCAGAATCGCAAAGCATGAAGTCCTCTCTGAAAACATGAAATGAATCAGTATGCATCGCTGCATATAACCTGCAGTGTTCAAGATCTGAACCCAGTAGTATTTTCTTAACAACAAGCTTCACGCCCCACTTCGCTTCTAGTGTTGACACAAGTTCAGAGGCTATGATCAAAAAGGGCTTTTCACGCTCCTTGAAAACATTGCCAAGCTTCTTCTTCCCGTCAGCAGAAGAATTAGAAACATCTGGCGAAGGCGAGTGCACTTCAACAACGGCATATTCAAGCTTAGCATTCACTGCAACGGCTGAAAACTAAAGAGGGTTAGGCACACACTCCCAGATATAGAAACCTTTTTTTAAGCATCAATCACGCACACACACATTCAGTATGTCCGCATTTGGTAGCAAAGTACTACTGCCGCACTTATATGACTATAACCAAGTCTAGCTCATATCAAATCTCACGTCCTCACTCATATACAACCCCTTCTGACCCAAGGAGTGGCAGATCAGAGCTAACATAATAATTCAAATGCATTCAAATGACACGAATTCAGGACCTTCAAGTATCAAAGTTCTAAGACACGAGAAATAGTTACTTCCCCTGAAAGCTTAAAAATATAGGTAGCCCGTGTGCCAGAGCAACAGAGGCTTTTGCCAAAGCAAGTTATACTATCAAGATTCTGATTGACCAAAACACCCTTCCTGGTCTAGATTTCTACTCCCTTCTCTTCACCCGCTGTTTCCCTCTTCAGCCAATACTATTTGCCCTCAGTAGGAAGATATACGAAAAAACGAGGAAGACAATTGGAACTTCTGACCAAAGAAGGGCATTTTTCGTCCATCAAAATTTTACATTACATTTTGCTTTGGCGCCAGCGTCTATTAATCTGGCAACAGGAGCGGTCAAATTATACAGTGGCTCAGTAGCTAGATAAAAAACATCCAGCATCTTGAGTTATAGGCTTCTAGCACATAACAATAAGAAAATAGTGTTTCGACAGAAAGCTGGTATTAAATCAATTCTCCCAGAAGCTTAACTGCTGTTAAGTGGGGAAAATAGCAACACTGGATTGCCACAAGACTTCTTGGGGAAGTATGTAATACTTATATAAGTGTACCGCTGTACCCCCCTCGATTTGGAAGGATGAAATTTAGGGAAGGACAAAATTTGCAATCTGGATGCACCAAGAAAACTCATTCTTTTGCGGATGCTTCCCACCTGTCTGTTCACATTGCCCTCATGCTCAAATTTACTTTCTGAATTTCCATTTGTAGCAATTCTGCTTCAACATCGGGAAAAAAAAAGTTTTTTTTTTTTTTGTTCTGTAGAACAAGAAATGCTTACCATGACAATGGATGACTACAAAAAAGCAGGTTTACGGAAACGGAAGTCATAGTCCTTATGCCCAGTAAAGGCAACTTGTAAAATACTTTATCAGTACTTCTCAGATGTGAGTAACATATGTTTTATACAAAGCCTAGATAGTTAGATATTTCCTTGTGCTTTACACTTAGAAGGATGATCTATATCAATTTCTCATGCAAATTTAACTGTGACAATACTAGCATGAGAAGTAAACAGACGGGGGCCAGGCGAGAGAGAGTCAGAGTATACAAAAAACATGTAGAAGACATACAAGCCCTGAAGTAGGAAACTTGACTTAATGATAAGTATTAAACTTAAGCATTGTAAAACACTTACCAGCATTTGCTGGAATAGTCCAGGGAGTTGTAGTCCATATGGCTAAGCACAAATTGGGGAGAAATTCATCTAGTATGCCACCAGAAGTTGGGGAACTGACTAATCTGAAGATGGCATATATGCTCTTTGAAACGTGCCCATCTGGATACTGCATATGAACTTCAAAGCAAGTAAGAGAAGGGGAAGAAAGATAAAACATAATGGCTGGATATGTACCATAACTTTCATACTAGCTATGTTTAACAATAATTTATCAAAACCACAATTTGGTATTACGATGATTTTTTAAGGCAGATACATTCTTCTCAAGGTAATTGCGGAATTCTTCTCAACCTTTTGTTGGCTCCTTCAGTAGGAAAAGTATCAGAGTCAAAGGTACCACCCACGCAGCCCCCAAACACAATTCTTGAACTTTCCACACATTTAAATATTGAACAAGGAAAATGATCAATGCTTGTCAAGCCCTTGAATATGGAAATTAAAAGTAGGCCTAAGTTTCAAACTGAAGAATTACTCTTCCATTAAGAAAGTTCAGGCAGAATTGAAAACCTTTATAAAAGAAACAGAGAGAGATTTGAATAAGTTAACCATTTTCAGCCCTGAACATTTGTCTTTATTTGCAAATGCTAGCTCAACATCATGAGTATTACTAAAAGAAATCAATTTATTGGGTCACTGGCAATTAGAAAGGATGTAATTCGAATAATATTCAGTTTCACCATTTTTAACCACTCAAAACTCTAGCAACTTTCATAAGACATACTAGGTACTCCCAAATAGATTGTTCAGAAAAAGGAAAAGCACTTGAATATTGATTTACCTCCAACTCAGCCTCAGCAAGTGCAGTACGTGATGAAGGACTCCAGTGGACTGGTTTTCTGCCTCTAAAGATATAACCCTGAAAGACCATCTGGCCAAAGACTTCAATCTAGCAGACAACATGATACAAAAGAACACGGTTAGCATGATAAAGACAGATTCCTTTAACCCATTGTGCAAAACACGAGTTATGTGCAACTGCTCTTGAATTGGCTAGTCAAGCTGTTGTAAGAATTTCTACCTCAAGAGCATTAAAAAAACAGTACATATAAGGGAAAAATGATTGAAACAATAAAAACTTCTAGTTATTAAAGGCAACAAGAACGTCCAAAATGGGATGCAACACCGCAATCCATGTACAGGAGAAGTGTAGGAGAAAATTTCTTAATTTTTCGATAAGTGATTACTGTATTAACAAACAACTCCAGAGCGGGAGCTACACAAATATAAATAGGGAAATAAATCAGAGCACCAAGAAAGTGCTAGGAGACAACCAGAAAATCACATGTCTATGTTCAGGAAATGCAAACGACATGATTTGCCATTCAAGTCATTCAAATTGTTATGATTCTTTTACAGGAAGGTGCCAAGAAAGAGACTACACGAAATGCTAAATATCTACCTGAGCAGCTTCATATTCTGGATCAAGAGTTAAATAAGGATGATCCCAGTCTCCCCATACTCCATATCTCTGTAGACATTTAACAATACACTTAGCACTCACAGACTTTCGCTAAAGAGAATAAAAAATGTCAGCATTAAATTGAATTTAGGAGAAGAATATAGTTTGGCTCTATAACTCTGGTCAATAGTAGTTATGGTTATTAATTGACTTTAAAAAGGCTGGAAAAGGTACATATTGATTTTGATGCAAGAAAAATCTCATTGATGATTTCATTTTACACTCATACATTTCAAAAAGTGCCCAAGTATATTGAGAATTCAGGCCAGCTCTAACCTTCAACAACATTTTGCAGCTGTATTGACCATTTTTCCATCTCAAAGCGGTGTTTTAAAAAAGAAAGGTTCTTTTTGAATTTGTGGGGGGTAACTGCAACCCCCACCCCAGCAGAACATATAGGGTTAGTTAAAACCAAAATTTATGAAAAGTTACAAAAGAAAACTTCAGGATAACCTTAAATGACGCCATTTGTGTCTTCACAGTGTTTTTAGCAAACTTGGCAGCCTTTGCTCTTAATTTTAACGGTGTAAGCCCCTTTCTAGCATCTTGGTCCAATGATTGCAACACTGAAGAATTTAAAAACAGGAAAGCCAATTTAAAAGCAAAAAACAAAGTTAAAAACCTAGTCAGACACAAACTGATGATAATCAACCACATCAAAGTTAGGCCCCTTTTGGGATGACAAGAACTAAATTTTGTTACTTGTAATGAGTATCATGTACAAAAAAAAAAACAAAATAATGCTTCTTCAGTGAATTTTTAATCAACTTTTTTGAGACTTCAAATCTGGAACAACCTTAATCTGGCAACTACTCAATCTTTGCTCACATTGATGTAGATTATGCACATATCATGACCTAGCTGATTCCTGCAATCTTAAAAAGCTTGAGGGCTCAAATTTTCAGGGGAATGGCGGGCATGGTGTATCCAATCTTACATATTCCAGAAGTCGTGGTGGTGGATTTGTTACATAGTGGCTGTTTATTCATGCAAAAAGATGGAGAACGATGAGAGATAAAATTGGTTATTCAGCCTCTGTGCAAGCAAAAAGAGGGAGACGAATGAGAGGTAAAAATGGTTTATTCAGCTAGAGAGGTGGTGATAATGATGTGGACGGAAATCTGATTATCAACATGGTCAATGCAGGTAAATTCTCACATAAGCAAGATCTTTATCCTTTTTATAGACAATTGGAATTGAGGTCATATTTCATTGGAGTTGCCGAGTACAAGTCACACGACTCTTTTTTTTTGTGTATTTTGGATGGACACAGAATGGAGGAGAGTTAGTGTTAAGTCCTACACCAAAAAAGATGTTTTATACCCAATTATATGAGGTGTAAAATTCTGTTTCTCTAGCTCTACTTTGTAATTTTCTAAATTTTCTCTTCAGCATAATTGTCTGAGTTACTTTTTAAACAAAGCAAACGTCTTTAAAGCTATTTCTCATGTTTCAATCAATTAATCCACCTCTTCGCTGCACAGTTCAGCCCTAAAAGAGAAATAATATAGGTTTTCCAGAGACCATCTTTGAAGACAAATCCACACATATTTTGAGTGTCCCCAGGATGAACTGCTTCAACAGTAACACTAAGCATGAGAATGATGAGCTTTCTTGCTTAGAAAAATTCACGCCACTAAAAGGGGGTTTTCAAAAGACAACATAAAGCAATGTCTAACAACCAAAAACCTACTCAAAAGGAAAACATACCCCCGCCACTTTGAAAAAGATCTCCCATATGTGGTTACATGTGAATTTCCCGCTCCTAGTTTTGGTGCACAAAGTTGAGGGGTCAAATGGTTGCAACGAAAACAGGTTCATAACCTTACATAAACCTCATTGAGCTTCATTTTTATACATATGTCAGGATCAAGAGTCAGAGAGATAACAATAGCTCGAGATTAATACCAGCCAAACTTCAGTAAGTGAGGTTATCTAGCTTTTAGACTATGGCCAAAATTAAGCATTTTGCTTTCTGCGCATAATTGTAAGCACAGAACAACATAATGTACAACAGAACCCATCAATGATGGAGGCCAAATTGACCAAACCAGCAAAATAGTTTAACAATTACCTTTCAACTCAATTGGTAGGCCGTGGCAATCCCAACCAGGAATATAATCAACTTTACAGTTTTGAAGAAGCTGCAAAAAAGCAAAAGAATGAAGATTAAAGGGTGAAGAAAATGAGAACCTGTAGTTTTATTTGTAGCCTTGAAGGAACAATAGATTCATTTGCACAGTGGTTCAAAATATCATAAAAAACATGGAGACGCATGCCCTAAAGGAAGACCATTTAAGATGCAGAAACGACACACTCCAATAAAATAAAGTAAAAAAAATGCAAAGAAAAACTTATTTTGCTTCCTTCTTCCCATTTTTTTCCTGTTGCGTTGGTAAACACATAAATTAAAACGTCTAACAACAAAGGCCAAGTAGTAAAGGTTAAAAATCAGCTCAATTGCGGCAAATTTCTTCTGTTCTACTACAGTGTGGCCTTAATCTATGACAGTGTCAGATGTTTGAACTCTGAAGTTAAGTACATTAGTTTTTAAAGAATAATGAGGAAAATTGAGTCAATCCTTAGCAGAAGAAAAAACTCGAGTAAAAAGGCAATAGACCTTGGTGGTGTCCGTTTTTAACTTAAAGTTAGTGGCCCAAGCATAAAGTTCTAAAAATTTGAACAGTTCAGGAATATGATAAAACTCAATAGGTTATCATGATAGGACAGCACAAATATAAAAAAAAGAAACTGGGGGTTTTCGGAATATGTATAAAATCATGCTTAAAAAAATATGGGTTTCAAATGTTAATAGGACAGTTCAGAAGTAAAAAGAGATTGACAAAAGAAGAGGAAGAAGAAATAGAAAAACTAGAGAATGGGGGCTGTCTAGGAGGCCGTCTATGAAGACCATAATAATTGCCCAAGCTATAAATATCCTAAGACGAGCTAATGCAATATAGTAACTATCCAACCAGAGTGACTGGACTCTGAGCACGGCTCCTAGTGTATGCCTTTCTCCCAAACTAAATTAGGGCAAACTACATGAAACCTATTCTTTCATTCTCCCTTAGAAAAAAGTATGTTCTCCGACATATATACCAACCAAGTCTTCCTCAAGCTCCATGATGTACTGATCAACTTTAGGGGTGAGCACAAAACAGTTCAAACCGATCCAAACCACTCAAACCGATCAAATCCAATCCGAACCATCCAAAATCTTAGCGGTTCAGTTTCACGTTTTTCAAAATGACCTCTGTTCGGTTTGGTTCACGGTTTACTTTTTTGAAAACCGGTCACGTAAACCAACCTATGATATATTAACATATTTTTTGTGAAATTCACTAATAATTTTCACAGACTTGGTACTGAGCAAATCTAGATAAACAAAACTTTGAAAGGTAAAAGAAAAGAAAACAATGAGAGCAATTGTAATACTAAAGTCAAGTGATCAATATCTCTTGTATACTTGCTCATTCTTTCTCGTACATCAATGACAAAGGCATAATTGAGTCTTTTTGTAGCATATACATGGAATAATACTTAAATATCTTATGTTAACACGAGCACTTAGATATTGAATGTAAAAAAATTATGTGCAATTTAGAGAAAAAAATTACTTCAAATTAAATAATATTTACATCCAATAGTAGGTATGTAAAGCGACATGGGTGCAAACCGATCCAAACCGAACCGTTTAGACCGACTAAACCGAACTGTCCAAACCGATGGCGTTTGGTTCAGTTGGGTTTAATATTTTCAAACGGAGGGGTAACGGTTTGATTTGCAGTTTGACCCATAAACCGAACAGTGCTCACCCCCTAGTCAACTTGACATGAGTGACTTCTCCTCTGTAAACTTTTCTAAAGCGATATTCAATTCCTTCACCTTTTCTCAATTGTTTAACCCCCACTCACCTTCTTGCAAATATTGCCCTTGTGAGGTCGCTCACCCACAAAATCATTCTCATTCAGTTACTATCTTAGGCATGTGTTAAGTTTTCGCTGACCAACATTCTAAACTAAATAGTTTGATGGCCTTGGAACTAGCTTCATCATCTCTCATCAATCTCATATCTTTCACTAATAGCCTTTAAACTCTCCTCTTCAATGCACATTATATGATTCAAGTCTGTGGTTCTGCTTTCATTAGCTTGGCCAGCCTAAACCACTTGGAGTTTAAGCCGAAATATCTTTACTTAGGTGGGGGGTGTTGTGATTGGTGTCTTATTTACCGGATGTCTGCCTTTGTTTAGTTAATTTCGTTTTGTTTATTTTTGGAGTTCCTCTGGTGATGGTTGTAACTTTGTTTTGTTGCCTTACCAAAACAGATATAAAGTAAAAACTCAGTGCATACGAAGGATAATTTCTTTTAATAAGGAATTTTTATGGCAGCCGAGCAGGCAGGGCAAGGGGGACAATCCCAAAAAAATTCAAGTCCAGGTATAAAATTAAGCTAATTTCCCGAAACTAGAATATCTCTATCTGTAAGCCAGGCCTACAATCTCACAATCCAAGTCAAAATTTCTAATTTAACCATCCTGGTCACTGCTTAATAGCACCATAAAGCATTTGAAGTAGAAAATCATCCATGTGAGCTCTTAAGTGTCACCTTTCTAACGTTCTCCACAATCACGGATCAAAAGTCATGCCTCTGTTTAAAACTTACCAATCTGCTACCTTTGCAGCTCCATCACATGTCAAAATGTTAATTGTTGTGCGTTAAACTGTACCAAAACCCTTCATCTCTAACTTATCTAGAAGGTCTACATATTTGTGAGTCATTGTTACTTTCAATTTTGCGCATCACTTTTCTTGCAGTGTTTAATTTTTTTTTGTTGTCCCAATGTCGTTACGGGTATACATGCAATATCATGGAGTACGGTCGCTTATTTTACAAGAATGTCCTTTGTTGAGGGACTGAGAAAAAAGAAAAAAAGGAGGCCTCTATTAAAGGAAGGAAATGAGCAGCATCTTTACAACCTTGACTTACCCACTCCTGAGTTTTTCCCAAAAGTCCTATGCATGAAAAATCTTTCTTTCGCTTCCTTGATGTCTGTATCGCACTAAGATCGTATTCTGAGTTTGAGCTTCTCTTACGAGTAACAAGCGTGCTGTAGGGTAGGTATAATATGGTGTTCGTGTGGTAAAAATGGGAAGCTTAGAGAGTAGCTTCTACGCCCTAACTCTTTTGGAGTTTCTTAAAGGATGAAAAAACTATATTTGCACCGATATGCACTTCTTCAGACCACAACATGGCAATCCGGTGACCCTATTGCTGGTTTCTAGGATGCTTAAACATTCAGCGATGTTTGCAATTGGCTTTTATAAAAAAAATCGAGTATCAGATTTTGCTGCTTCATTTTTTTCTCTTGTTGCACCAGGATTGTTTATAAATATAAACATCATATGAGCTCGAATAATACATCTTTGTAAGACCAGCCACCGAAGTTGCTTGCACATAAACATTTTAATCTCTAGGAGACCCAATCCAGCCCAAAGATAGTTTTCGACTTAGTAAACATAAACCTACATACAGTACCTCAATGCAGCACATATGAGAGGCTGACATTTGACAAAGAAAAGGCTCGTGAAATTACCGACACAAAAAGTACCATGTTGTCGTTGCAGTCCTCTTTGCATTTGATATGTATGTGTTGTCGTCTCATACTCAAAAACAATGTTTTTTGCAAATTCAGTCAAAAGGGTACGTCCCCAATCACTATGCATTCGAAGACATGTACAATGCTAGATATTTAACCCTTGGTTCTAAATGTCCATGGGGTATTCATTTTATCAGATCGTTTAGCAATCAACTTTGAACGGTCAAACATAAACTAAGAACAAAATTGACAAGTTCAATAGAAAGTAGTATGCAAAGCACATAAACTAAGAACAAAAATGACAAGTGCAGTAGAAAGTAGTATGCAAAGCACACCTTGTATCGATTAATAATGTCCTTCAAAATCTTGTTCAAGGCATGTCCCATGTGTAAATCACCATTTGCATAAGGAGGGCCATCATGAAGTATAAAACTTCCCTATTGAGGCAATTCATGGTCAGCTAAAAGAACTACAACTAACCCAAGATGATCCAAAGAACTTACCCCAGAATTTCTCTCCGCAACTCTCTTAAACACCTGTTTTTCATCCCAAATTTTCTGAATTTCAGGCTCCCTTACTGTGGAGTTCGCCCTCATGCCAAATTTTGTTGTAGGCAGATCAACCGTATGCTTATACTTCCCATCTTCCTGCTTTGCCCCTAAACAATTTTAAGCATATCAATTTTATAGCAAAGTTGACTTTGGAAAACAAGAGGGCAAAAACAGGAAATGTTCTATCAGAACTTTTTTGAGGCTGAATACATTATGAGCACCATATATCACGTTATGTCTGAAGGTTTTGCTGTTGAGTTCTGTCTCAGTGAATACCTTCAGTTGCCTTTTTTGCTGCCATAACAGGTCCACGAGATCTCCGCTTTGATGAGCAAAATTCAGTGCTCGAAAGAGTAGAATAGTATGTTATACATAGGAGAGATAAGACTCTGTCCGAAGATCTTCTTCTGAATTCAAAAATGGCAGTAGAGGGAGCCTTCCTGAAAGATGAGCGGCTTTGCAAGGACAGAACCTATATGCATTAGACACATCATACAAGCTCAGCGAATCAGATGCGTCTAGAATGAGACTGCAACTCGGTGTCTAAACAGTCATTAAAATTCAGACGCTAACCAAAAGAGTGAATTTGTTCTATACAAATTTAACTGTGTTTGTTACATGAATTATACTGCACCAAAACCATTATATGAAGAAAGAAAAGGGCCCCAGAAACTAATCCTCATAAGGAGAGTTAACAATCTTAAACCCCAAATGCCACCTATTAGAACGTCTATGGAGGCAAGAGAATAGAAAACGCTTCAAAATTGGAAACTATCCCAAAATCTGAAAATACCAAAAATGGTAACAGCTCCAGAGGGCTTCTTTAATCTAAAGAAAAATAACTCATGGAAGAAAACAACATGGCTTTTGGAAGCTCCAGTACTTTGGATGACAAATCAAGGCTTTCCTGCCAAAGAGATCACATCAAACAGAGAGGTGCCAGTTTCAATCAGTCTCAACTCTCAAGTTACTACTCAGTCTAGCACCTGACCAGAAAAATCCATCAATCACCAAACAAAGCAAACTATATATACCATAAATGTAATGCCACATCCACGTCACAGTGAATAAGTAGTTGGAACATAGTCTCCTTACCCTCGTTCCACATGGTTCCGTATCCTGAAATTATCCAAAGTCGACATATTTTTGAGCAGCCATTCACTTTCAACAAGTAAGGAAGCACCTGCAATTTCGGTAACGCACACTACGGGAAAGAGCCCAACTCCACCTCAGCAAAAGATACTAGCCCTTCAAACCAGCTAATGCCACTAGCCTCCTCTCAAAACTAATAAGCACTTGATCGACAAGGCATTCGATAAGACAAGGGAAATGATCCCAACTGCCACCCTACATCAAAGAATAGCTGCAAGACGAGTTGAATATTCACCCTTCGCTCATCTCCGGCATTCCTTCCCTCATCTCATCGAGTTCAAAGCATAGATAACAGAGAAACCCAATTAACACAATCATAGGCCTTCTTGAAGTTTATCTTGCACGTGATGCTTATTGATCTCGAGCTTTTCTGTAAGCATTGCATCCACCACCCCAAGAAAAAAAGAAGAAGAGAGAAGCTAAGACTGTAGTATAACGTCTCAATGTGATTGGTTTAAATTCCTATGCAATTCCTATAAATTGATTGGTTTTAAGTCCCTAACAGATCTGCCTCTACTTAATTGGTATAACAAATATTATACATATCATCAGGTCTCGGAGACTTGCCACCATTGCACACGGCTAGTGCTGCAAGTACCTATTCGCCCTGTGGAAGTTCTCCCCAACCATCTAATGCAGATTACATAATTCCTCCTCAGAGCATATTGCAGTACTCAGCAATCCTTCCTTGGTCACTTAAACAGAAAAGGCATCCATGCTCCACACTTCTGTCTGCTACTGGTTCCCATTAATAAGTTCCCCTTCAACTTCCAATTCTTCCGTCAAGATAGACCCTGCACATTTTCCTAAACAACCCCCTTCTCCCCAATCATTTCCCCCAACCAAAACTAGAGCACCATGCTTAGTCATCCATGTAGGTGTGACTAAATCTCCAAAATTACGAAACAACCACCCTTTCTTCTTTATTACTACAAGCAATTCAGACTGCGCAAATTGAAACTTTATCGTCAATATAAAATTCATTCATACCTGCAATGACCAATGAGACGACTCATAATCCAACTTAAAAACCTAAATCACGCCAAAATTCTATGCCAATATCAAAATCAGCAGTAAAGCCTTATCCGGACCCTATCAAACACGTTAAAGGCAGCTCAAATGCCTAGTCTAATGTCCGCACATTCCACAAGCACATAGAACCGAAACTAGCACCAAGGCGAGTAGCTGAAAAAATAGCAGAAGCTCAGCTCGAATTAAACAGCTTTATGATTCGTGAAAGCATTACAGCGTGGAAACTGGCGCAATCTGAACGTATATACGTGTGGATATGTGTAACCTACCCTGTAAGTAGACGTTTGCATCGCCATTTTTGAACTGGTTCCAGGCAGCGGAAGAATTAGGGGATGGCGTGCATTTGAAGAGCCAGTGGATAAATGAAGCGAGTCACAACACAATAGAGTGACAATAGCAATTTCCTTTCCACACTCCGACGAGTCTTCTATTTTGCCAGGCAAACATATTGTCGCGAAACATCCTCTTTATACGGCAAGCAAACTTAATGGGATGCTTCATATAATTAATGGCAAGCAAACTTTTAATTAATGGGATGCTTCATATAATTAATAGTAACATTTAATTAGCGATCTAGTCGTTAAATTTTTTTACATGAAAGACACGGATCATACGGTATTTAGCAAGCATCAATTTTGTCGTTGTATGGATTTGTAACATCTAGCTAAAACCCTTGTTATACGAAAATATGTCCGTTCTGAAAGAACATATATTATGTAAATTTTATTCCTTTTATTAATTGGCGTGGCTTGGTTTTAATTTAATAAATTTTGATTTTTATGTCATCGATATCCAGATCTAATAGTCGTTTTGGAGGCACGCCTAAGATAACTTGTCTAAATAACATTTTGTTCTTCTCGTAAGTTTTACTGCATTGTTTAGTGGTCGTTTGGGTTTCATTCTCAAAAATAGATTTCTGATTAAATTATAATTGGCTCTTAAATTCAGTTTCAATTTATCTTGAACATAATCAGTTAAAAGTTGTGAAAGGTGTTTGAATAAAAAGTACTAAAAGTATGTCAACTGTGAGAGAATGACCACTACTATATCATGATTTTCAGGGAGCATTTATTTTCTACTTATATACGATATATTTAAAAATTCTCTTTGGTCAAACTTGGTTATTATAACTTATTACATCGAAATCTGAAGAAGAAAATAAATGAGGTTTTTGGATATAGTCAATTTCGAGCAATTTGAAACAAATGTAATTAGCTTACTTTTTTTCCCAATAACCTGAATTTAATCAAGTTTGTGTATTCTATAATTAATTATAAAGACCATCTTAGTATTAGCTTCTTAATTTAGCCACAAGGATTTGTGATTGTCCACTTGGCAATGCCCTTTGACCCCATGTACTGTAGGGTGGTTGTAAAATGGCCCCCTCTAGTTCAAAAAGTTGAACTAAACCTCCTTATACTCAACAAAATTGGACAAAAAATGACGGGCATAACTGAGCTTGTCGAAATGTCACAACTATCCCTTCTTTTAAAGAAGATCCATTCTCAAACCATTTGGGGTGGGTGAAAGTGATGGTGAAGGGATAATGGAGAGAAGAAGAAGGAGCGGCGGCGGCGGCGAGGCTGTTAGGGCCTTTGAGGGTGGGGGTGAGAAGACCGACGGGGGGGGGGGGGGGGGCAGCCGACGGAGTGTGGAGCTGTTACGGCTGCATGGGCCGGTGCAAGAGTAAAAGAAGGAAGAGAGGGGGGCATTGGCGTCATCGATGGGGAGGTTGGGGGGGTGCGACGGAGAGGGGTTGTTGCGGTAGCAAGGGGCAAAGAGAGAAAAAGGAAGGAAGAGAGGGGGTCAGTGTCGTCAAATGGGGGGGAGCGGGCTGCCGGCGGAGAGCGAGGTTGTTGCAACAGCGAGGGCGGGGGGAGAGAGTAGGGCGGTCGGCGTCGCGAGCAGGGAGGAAGGGGGTTGCCGGTGGAGATGTCGAATGAGGGTTCGTGGTGCGAAGGGGTTGGCGCGGTGATTAGGGTTTTGTGGTGAATTAAGGTTTGTAAAGGGCACGGGTCGGGTCGGGTGAGCATGGAGCGGGGGCGGGTATGATTTGGGTCGTTCTATGGCTCTATATGGAAAAGATCGGGCGCGGGTCTGGTTATGCCCACTAGATTTTTGAAATGAAAATGGTGGATTTTTTGGTGATTTTTTTTACAAGTGTTGAGCATTTTATTAGGTCAAATGGGTAGTTTCGTTCTAAAAATTTAGGCTTTGGACGCCATACATTTCCCGCTCAAAAAATATGTTAACTTGGATGGAAACCGTCCATTTTGCCCAATTTTGTTGAGTACATGGAGGTTTAGTTCAACTTTTTGAACTAGAGAGTGCCATTTTCTAACCGCCATATAGTACAGGGGATCAAAGAGCATTTATCCCAACACAACAATTCACTTGTATTATTTACAATGATTAGTTTGGTGGACAACGGATGCGTGGTTGAGAGCTAAGCTCAGTGATAATTCATCTTGCTTGCTAAAGAGTGGTTGTGGTGACAAAATTTGATCTCCAGGAGATAATACAATTCAACAAATAGTGAGAGTTTATTCACATACTTAGCAAGTATTCGGCTCAAAACAGTCTTATACAAGATGTTATAAGTCGGCATAGGATGATTGTTTGCCATCATTTTGGTCTTAGGCAAGGAATGAGATCAACATTTTAGTTAAAACACCATTATTGTATCACAACATGATTCTTACTTGTATAGACGCTAGCTAAACAATTATCTTTGTATGTGCGCGGATCTGATTTGATTTACAGTACTTATTGGTTTGCAAATTGGTCAATTTGAACTATGGCCCAAAACTTTGTGCAAGATTTGAAGTCCACCCCTTAAGTCTACTCAAAATAGTAAAAAATTGGTTGGGGATACATTGACCAAACCAAACTAACATGTGCCAGAGATTCAATCCTGAAACCAATAAAATAAATCGGGGGTTGACTGTGGTTTTAAAAAAAATTATAAAGAATTTAAGCTAAACGCAATCATGTATCTCAATCAAACCAATGAATATCTCAACCAATATTCTAATTGCAAAATCTCAAACAAATATAGAGCAGTAAGTAAAAAAATTGAGTTAATTTTCTTTCGGGTCAAAATCGAAACATTTACAAACACTTAATGATATCCCAACATCAAGCACAAATCCTTAAATTCATAAAATTTATCCAAATCTTGATAAACTTAGGCCTTGATTACTTATTTTACAAAGATCAATTTTGTATAAGGAAACTGACGTACAGATGAAGCTTTTGTACAATAGGAAGATAAGAGAATTGATGACTTAAAGAATTCTCAGTCTCAACCAAACAATCGCTCACATAGATGCTATATTTATTAATGTCAAATCATAAACATGAAGCAAGAAAAGTTTAATCTAAGAGTCTCGATCTTTCTCTACTGAATGAAAGCATAGAATGTGATTTTCATAGTATATGATGGAGCCGCAAATTATGCTTATGGAGATGATATGATATAGTAATTATAGAAAGATTTGGAATTAAATGTTCTAAAAAAAACAAATGCAGTCAACTGTATGACCAGGCGATCGACTGTATTCTCCGAAAATAGCAGTTAAAGTTTCAAACTCTAATAATGTAGTCAACTGTATTGGTCCACTGTCGTGTTGCAGTCAACTGCATTGTTTCAATGCAATCAACTCTATTGGCCAGAAAAAGCAAATTTTATTGTTTTTCAACGTATAAAACATTTATGCATTCAAGGAAAATATATCGTCAATTTACATGTCATAATCGTCAATCCAAGTAAGAAATCAAGACTGGTTTACACAATAGTAAGGTCAATCAAAATTGAAAGTAACTTAACTTATGAATTCTTTGTTGCTATTTGACATCAAACTCGATGAAGCTTTCATAGCATCTTCACTCTAACTTTAAGCTCCCTTTAATTTAATTAGCATATCGAATTCTTCAAAATTTTATTCAAGAATGTGTACGTATATACCCACAAAGAATTCACTGAAAGCACGTTGCACATAATCAATGTATTATTATCATCATAAAAATATGTAAGCATTGTTATTCAACCGTAGGTTTAACAACTCATAACCAAAATTGACTTTAAGCATATGGTGCAGTTCATCCAAAGCTTAAGTAACTTTTGCCAAGTTAACGTCCTAAAATTGTGTTCCATAAGAAGTACCGTCGGACCCAGAACCTTCAAAATAAGAAGTGTAAATGTGCTAAATCAATTAAATATTGGTACCAAATGAATCGGGTCTCACTGAAAATGCCCATTATAACTCAAATAACGAGAAGTTCAAATACAAATAAGAGCAGAGTTGAGAAAAGTTGTGGTATGAAATACCTAATTTTTTTTGCCTCATGAAGCCTTTGATAAGTCTGTTCGAGGAAATAATAACATGAACTAAAAAGCAACAAAACTTGCAGAGGTGGAGATAGCAGGGAGCAAGGCGGGCATGTGCTCTCTTGCTATCGGTAAATGCACTTGTTGCTATATGTATATTTCCAGTTTTCGGATGATGGCTATCTTCCCTCTCATTATATGTCCTTAACGAAACATGTCACTCTAAACCCTAAACTCAGTTTTTGTCTTTTGTGCTTATGCTAACGTGTTTTAAACCCTAACGTATTTTTTACATCCATCTTCCCAAATAAAGTAACAAAATTTGTGGATTTTGGCACTCCCGTCAGTAAGTCTTTAAAAAATTATTGCAAAATATTTATCACTAATTCCTTGATACTTATTGGCAAGATTTGTCATCCTTTTACGGAGAACAATATATTATTTATTCGTCATCTATTCTCTGTTCGCCATCGTTTCTCTGCTCATCATTTCTTTTAGCCGCAATTGTCTACAATATAGATGTTTACCTTAAAGAGTTGTAAAAGGATAGATATTTATGTAACTTTGACAATTGGTTCATATTTACTTATTTTGTGGAATTATCACGTTTGCTTTCCTTGTTTTACATGAAGATTGGCAACTTACACTTGATTGGCGTTGGAAGGTAATGTGTAGGAGTTCAAAAGAAGAGATTGAATATTTGATGCGATTAGTCCGAGACAATTAGAATATAAGTTAAATTTAGCCCTTAATAATTGTAGTTAAGCATTTGTAAATTCAGTTTGTTAGGAACTTTTAACAACTTTCAGCGCTAAAAATGTATTTTAGCGAGCACAATATCTTTGAAATAATAAATTATGAACTACCCTAAAAATAGCCCCACCTTTTATTTTTTATTCGCTGCTCACCTTGTAGAACAACTTTAACTGAGTTTTAAATACGGATAAAAAAAATTAACAACAGGCAAGGAGTTACTAGCTAGGTTTGACAAAAAAAAATTTGTTTTTTTTTTTTTTCAGTTTTTAAAACTGAAAAAAAGGGAACGTTTGGTAACCATTTTTTTTTCAATTTAAAAAACCAGTTTTTAAACTGAAGAGTAAAAAAAAAAACTCTAAAAACTGGTTTTTTTTTTAGACCACCATCACCACCCTCCCATTGCCGGCAGCCACCTCAGGCGACCACCGCCGGAGACTGCCGGCAGCCACCTCCAGCCGCCGGCGACCACCACCACCACCACCGTTGACCACCGCAAACCACAAAAAAAAAAATCAAAATAAAAAGGATTACTAAACACCAAAAAAAATAAAAAATAAAAAAAAAGAGTTATCAAACACTCACTTGTTTTTATATAAAAAAAAAATTAAACTATTCTTTAAAACCTGAAAAAAAAAAAAAAAAAAATTTTTGTCAAACGAACCAGGGTGTCATTATGTCCACAGCTCCAAGAACACGGTGATTGAAACTGTACTGCGCTCATCTCATTACTCTGGTAAACGCCACGGCCCCCCTCCGCCGCCCCAAATACCCTCAACCAGATGTCGAACGGTGCCAACCTCCCCGAAGATATCGTCGCCGACATACTCTCCCGTCTCCCGCCAAAGCCTCTCGGCCGATTTAGGTCCGTCTCAAAGCCATGGTTAACTCTCTTGACCGACCCCCACTTCATCCAGAAGCACCTCAACATCCAGAAAAATCACCAAACTGCCGTCCTCCTCCTATGCTACTCTAATCACCTTCACTCCATCGAGCTCCACAAACAACCACCAGACAACCACCACGTGTACGGGTCTGCAAGTAATCTCCGTTTCGACCCGCCCGAGTCATGGTCCCAGTTATGGGGTTCTTTCGATGGGCTGACCCTGGTTAGCAACGAAGAGGGAACAGTGTTTTTGATAAACCCAAGTACCCGAGAATGTAGGAGGTTGCCAGTTTCCCCATTTGCGCTTGACCCACTTGCCTGCCACATAATGTACGGATTTGGGTATGATTTGTGCAGTGATGATTATAAAGTTGTTACACTTTCGTACTATGATACTGATAATGAGCATGAGCCTGATTGTGCTGACATGTTTGTTAATGTCTACACGCTGAAAAATAATTCTTGGAAGAGGGTGCGAAATTCCCCTTATGACCATGCTGTCCCATTGCTATCAATGGGGGTGTTTGTTAATGGGTGTGTACACTGGTTAGGGAGTAGGGTGTCGGATTATTCGACCGCTATTGCTGCTTTTGATTTGGCTGACGAGGAATTTAGGGAAGTGGCACCACCTACTGATGCTGACATTAGCAACATACATGTTTTGTCACTCGCCGTCATTGGAGGGTGTCTTTGTTTGGTGGATTCGAGGTCTAATGTCCAACTTGATATATGGGTTATGAAGGAGTATGGTGTGACGGAGTCTTGGTCAAAGCTTTTGATTGTTGGACTTAATGTGTTCTATACCAAGCCTACGGATTTTATTGAGGGTGGCGAAGAGCTGCTGGTGATAGATGAGGATAAACTGGCTGTGTACAACGTGAAGGAGGGGAGATTTAGGGATATCGTTATTCATGGCATGCTGGATGCATTTGAAGCTGGGGTAAGTTTTGTGCAGAGCCTTGTTTCACCCAATTGCGGGGTTGACGGACTAAATATCGCACCAGGTGGAATGTGAAGTTCGCAGCATCTACAGGTAACACAGTCGAATATGCTTTTGTGTGTGTTGAATTTCAGTAATCATTAGTCTTGTCATAATAATCGAGAGCTTGTAGAATTTACATGACTAGTGAATCTTAGGAAGTTGAATATTGATGATAAGCTGCATTACATTTGAGGTGTAAAGCCTTGTCATAGGTTAGGTAGGGGTTGGAAATTTTGAATTATATTGCTAAAATGTGCGCCTAGAGATTCAAGCATTGCCAGTTTGTTTATCAATGATTAGTTCACTTAATTGTCAAGCTTTTAATCCAATTGACAAAATACAGCAGTTTGAGGGTATAGGGTGAATTGCGGTTTATTGATGCTGCCCCCATGTCGAGATGTTAATATGAAACCTCAATTTGGAATATGTTGTTCAGTAGTATCCTAGCATAAAGCTAAATGTAGGACAGAAAGCGGAAGTGGAGTAACTCTTTCAGCCAATGTTTATTATATGCATGGAAAAGGATCCATGTACCTGCCTTTTTTTCCCTAGAACCAACAAAAAGCATATAAGTCAATGGAAATCGTACGGCTGTCTTTACCTTACCTATTAAACATGTGGTCTTGACGATAACATCTTTCCTGCTACATCCAGAAACTTGAGAGGACCAATGCTTCTCAAATTCACTTTAAGGGAGCATCTGGTATTCTTGTTAACACACTTGTTGATATAGTTGTTGTTCTTCTTGCTTTTGTAATCAAAATCGCAAGACACATTTTATTGACAAATTCATGACGGAATAATGGAATATTATACGGAATAACTCAACCATTTGTTGTCTTCAGTTGTTCTAGTTTTTTTCAGTGCCAATAATGGCGTGGTTTCCCTATTGTTCCCAACCTATCTTGGTCGGACCCAAGGGCCCACTGGGGGTCCCGCTTCGCGCAAACACGTCGACAGATTCAACAGTCAAATTTCCAACGCATTGAACCGGTCAACCTGCGCATGCTCAAGTCACGTGCGTTTCTCGCTCCGGGCGCCATGTGCGCGACTTAGGCACAATTTATTTCGCTTTGACGTTACCCACGGTAGCACGATCGTCACACCGAGACCACCTGAACACCTTTTCACCAAAAATGTCGACCGACGGCGCAACCGGAGCAATGGGGTCAAGGGGCAAAGGCCTTGGCCAACCCCATGGGGTCGGCCTCGGCCTCCCTCAAGGCCATGGGTCGGCCTCGACCTCCCATAGGGGGTTGGCCTTGGCCTTCCCCCCCCCCGGTTCTTCACTTTTCGCGCAAAGTCTTTTTCGCACTTTTTTCACTTCGTACGCTTCGTATGTGACTTTGACACCTTGTTCGTCACGTGGGTACGATTCACGTCGACACGCTCGTCGTAACGCAACTTCCGGATTTGTCATTGCCCATCAAAACACCTACCGTCGGCGCGCCCGAAGTTCACCGAAAGGGGGAGTGGCCTTGGCCTCCCTTCATGGGAGTTGGCCATTGGCCTTGGCCACCCCCTAGGGTCGGCCTCGGCCTCCCCAGGGGTGGTGGCCTTGGCCTTCCCCCCAATTTTTGGCCTATGGCCTCCCCTCCCGCGCGCACTTGTTTTCTCGAGTCTTTGCACCCTCGCGATGTTTACGGACGTTCGTACATCAACCTCGCGACATCCGTCGTACATCAACCTCACGACGTCCATCGCCCGTGACCGCGCACCGCTCCCGCGATGCCCGTCACCCAAAGTCACGCGCTACCACCGAATGAACCGTCGCCAACGACCGCATACCATCACTCCCGACTTTGTCATTACTACATGTTGCATTCATTATCTTGTTATGACATGCACACTCAACTCACATCCCGTCTTCGGGACACCCGACGCGCGCCCGTGCGCCGTCTCCTCGACGTTCGTCGCCGCACCCGTGCGCCATTCTCATGATACGTGCCCCGGCACCAAGTATTAGTCCGCGATGTTCGTCGCCGCGCCACTCTCATAGCATGTGCCCCCGGCACCAGGTATTGTCTCATGCCGTTGGCATCGCGCCCATGCGCCACAATCAATGTCTCGTGCTGTAGGCACCGCGCCCATGCGCCACAATCATGTTACATGCTTCTGGGGGGCTCCGTTCGTAGTGCTTTGGCACGAGTACCCCTCGCAGCGGGATGAACTCACAACCTTATAGTCATCGCCGCCACAGGATGGGCTCACAACCTTAAAGCCATCGCCGTCACAATCACGGGGGGCTCCGGCACGAGGACCCCTCGCTGCGGGATGAACTCACAACCTTATAGTCATCGCCGCCACGGGATGGGCTCACAACCTTAAAGCCATCGCCGTCACAATCACGGGGGGCTCCGGCACGAGGACCCCTAGCTGCGGGATGAACTCACAACCTTATAGTCATCGCCGCCACGGGATGGGCTCACAACCTTAAAGCCATCGCCGTCACAATCACGGGGGGCCCCGGAACGCGGACCCCTCGCCACGGACTCTAAGCACTGAGCTGCAACCATGTCCACTCATATTACCGTTGATCGTTGACACCACCAGGACAATGACCCATGGGTCACTCCGGGACGGGAGCAGGTCCTTGGAGGGCATCGCGCCTAGTCCGCCTGGCAGTTGGCTACAGGGGCAACCCTCACAGCTGTCAGGTTCTCTGCGCGTCTCTTGACGCACCTCGTGGGATTCAGTAAGGGCTTGGATCGGTGGCTGGGGCAATGGGCTTACTCTGATCATGCTGTCATGGTGTGGTCAGTCTTCTCAGACAGGTAGAGCGACGCTGTGCGAGGCAGGCAACGCGAATTTGGGAACCGGCAGTCCAACGGAGAACTGGTATTTTGGGACCCCCTGGTGACGTGTCACTCCCAGGGGACGACATGTGGCACTTTATGACATAAGCACACTGTTTTCTATAAATAGTGAACTTTATGAATTAAAAGGGACTTCTTCTTCATTCTCACAAAAATCACTTTCTTACTCTAGAATTTGAGAGCTCTTGGATTCTAGAGAAGGAAACACAAAATTGGACATAACTTTGGACCGTGACTTACCCCCATGGGAGGCTGAGGCCGACCCCATGGGGTTGGCCAAGGCCTTTGCCCCTTGACCCCATTGCTCCGGTTGCGCCGTCGGTTGACATTTTTGGTGAAAAGGTGTTCGGATGGTCTCGGTGTGACGATCGTGCTACCGTGAGTGACGTCAACACGAAATAAATTGTGCCTAAGTCGCGCACAAGGCGTGTGGAGCGAGAAACGCACGTGAGTTGAGCGTGCGTAGGTTGACCGGTTCGATGCGTTGTAAATTTGACTGTTGAATCTGTCGACGTGTTTGCGCAAAGCGGGACCCCCAGTGGGCCCTTGGGTCCGACCAAGATAGGCTGGGAACACCTACCTTACTCGGTTTTGAAGAACGAATCTTTGTTCGCATTAAGTTGACTGGAAGGCCAGGTGCATCTTAGTTTTACTATCGGTTTACTACGTGTTCATGATGTTATACATCTTGACCAATTTTTTTATCAGACTTGACATCTAAGCTTAAGGTATTAACCTCATACTCTGAGAAGCTCATTACTGCAAACTCTGTCTGTATCTTTTTTCATGGGTTCATTAAGTTCAATTCTGAGTTTTGATATTGGCTATTTTCTATATTATGATTTTCTGGAGCATACAGTATGGCCCTTTGAGGAATCTTGCTGTACTCCAAGGCTTCTAATTGTGCAGCAACTTTCTTATGGTTTCACTGATACTTCTTTAGGTTTCACATCGTTTCGAGGTTGGGAATGTAGCTCTTTACGACCTATTATCTGCGATATGTATATATGTTCGTACTCATGGGGACTACTCTGTTTGGAAATGTACTGATTGAATCATGCTTTCCTTTTAAAAGCTTTTCTTTGTGGATTATATACACGTAAAAATGGTTTCAGAAAGAATGCTAGGTTTATTATTGCTTTTGCTAAATACGCTGTGCTCCGAATTTATATGCTCGATGACTGAGGGCATGGTATGGTTCCCAGAGACAGGTTGCTGTAAATGGCTAAGTTCACAAGAACTCGCATTTGGGAAATGGCAAGGGCAGTGATGAGTGTATAAAATGGTCTGTTACATAGATCATGGCCCTGTTTATTATCCTTGTATGTTGGTGCGAAATCTGATCTTGTATTTTCCTTTGAGCCAGGATGTTGGCTTCTACTCGTAGCCAACTACCTGTTCTATATTTATTCTTTCTTTGAGTTTATAGGTAGAGTCCTTTGCAGCAAGGGCTGTTGGTTCATCATCTATTTAGCTGAACCGAAAAAGATATTACTTTTTACGTGATAAATATAAGGAGCAATGAGATTCGAAACAAAGAGCCCTGATGAGCTCTAGAGGACCTTTGCACCCTGGGAAGCACAGATAGTCATGCTGAACCTTGGCATAATGGTAGCACTCCCAGACGTTCCTTCATACTTCGGCTGGTTTGTAGGAACTGGCTTTGCTTTAAGGACAGACTCAAACGTTGGGGGGTGATAGGTGAAGACACTCGTGCTTTACGTGGCTGATGAAACGGAGACTCTAGACCATCTTATCCGCTTGTTCCTACTCCAAGCTGCTATCAGAAACCTGCTTGCACAGACTGTTCACTATTGCTACCTGCTAATGAGATACCTTGGGAGCAAGTGGTCAAGTTTCTTGTTCTCGTGGCACTCGTGCTTTACGTGGCTGATGAAACGGAGACTCTAGACCATCTATTATCCGCTTGTTCCTACTCCAAGATGTTACCAGAAACCTGCTCGCACAGACTATTCACTATTGCTACATGCTAATGAGATACCTTGGGAGCAAGTGGTCAAGTTTCTTGTTCTCATGGCACAAGGCAAGTCTTTTTTAGCCAAGATAAGGAAGCTTGCTTTTACTGGTGCTGTCTATCTACAATGGCTGGCCCGGATCATTGTTATCTTCCAAGCACAGCCGAATATTACCATCCTCTCAAGCAAATGGAAGACATGCCAGCAGCAAAAGTTGTGCAGTGGAAGCACATATTTCGCTCCTCTGAGCTGGGAGTGTTTGTGAGCATTGGGGGTATTCCCCAGTATAGTTTCCTTTCTGTCTAGAAGGAGCTGACATTGTTTAGGTTGCATATGGACTGTTGAGCTTCTGCTCTTATATATTGGAGTATTATGGTTCTTAATAGACATGACCTTAACCAAAAACATGTTGAATCTGATGAAGGATATTGGCATTTTCAAACATGAGAGCCTGGGGCAGTATGACCAGTATCTATGAGAACCTGGGTGCCAGATGTTCCTTAACTTACCATGTGAAATATGGTCTATTTCGGTGATGTTCTTAAACTATCCTTCCCTTGAGTAGATGTGAACAGGGATACAAGAGCGAAGATTAACAATCGGAGTGAACCGAGAAAATTTTGTAGGACAACTTATCTTGCACGAGATGACTTGATAGCTTTTGGTGGCCAGATGAAGCGGGGTATGGATTTAGTCCCAACTCTGCAAGCTAGTTTTAAAAGCTCTTTTCATTTTTTACTGGCCGTAAATCTTCTTACAAAAAAGTGTAAAAACGAGAGCGATGCGATTGATATTTACATTTCACTTTTAATTACTTACACTCTCCCTCTGTCATCGAAAGCCTTTTGTAACCGTATTTTATGCTCTTTATTGACAGTTCTATAAAAAAAGTGAAGTTCAAGTAGATAAAGATAAAGCCTCAATCTCAATTCTTAAATGGATTAAACTCAAAGTAAATAATCTGGTGAATTTCTAGTCTTTTCAACCTGGTTGACTAATACCAAAATCCAAACCGTAAGGGGCCTGAATTTAATTTTTAAAGTATAAGGGGTACTAAGTCTATTAGTCCTTACATTCAAGGGTTGGAGTGTAATTTACTATATTTTTAACTTTCGTTTCCTTTCGAACTCTCATCTCTCCCATTAAATCGAAGCAGCCGCCGCTGAGTTGCGTCGACGGTTCCTCCAAAGTCGTATTGGTACGTTGATCCCTTTAATTTTCAATTCCATTACCTGGTAATCTATGATTTATCCAAATTCTTAATCTCATTATTGTAACCTAATGTTCTGCTCTGTTAATTACGTAATTGTAGGGGTTTTGTCGTCAATTCTCATTTTTTTGATTTTCTCCATTTTAGTTTTTGAGAATTCGTAGTATATGTTTAGTACATGTATACGATGACTCCAGTCGTTGTTTTTACCCAAGCTTTGACTTGCCAAGTGATACTGATTTCGTCTCTTATTGTTATGTATGGTAATAGCATTAGTGGCTTAATTCTCAGTAACACCTAATGTTTTTACTTGATTACCTTTTTGAAAGAGTTTTTTCCTAGGAAGCACCGACACCTTATATTGGGTGATGTATGGTGTCTGATACGTACCCACACCTCACTGACACCTGTTAGCGGTGTCAGACACCTGTCAGCGGTGTCTAAATATTTTTTAATTTCGGAGTACCACCTATTACGGAACAAAAGACTTCCCTAAATCAACTGTATGACACTTAGCTAAATCAAGCTTTTGCTTGCACGCTAAGTCAGCCTATGGGCGATGTTAAGAGCACATGAATAAAGGAAAACAAGAATTTGGGATTATGATATTCACTATATTGCTTGGAGAATGCTACAATGCTTGGATCACTCTATACCTTGGCCAATTGAGGCCTTAGTTATTTATAATACTTTACCTCCTCAATGGACGCTGTTGATACATTTGATCCTCCGGTGTACATTCATTTCTAGAATTATATACAATAGTATCTATATATTTACAAGTTTTCCTACATTTTCTAGAGTTCTGCTCTTAATCTCTAGAATTATTTGTTATGCACAAGAAGTATGTGTAGAGAGTCAGTGAACATTCTGGAGACCTTACCCTGGGGATGGCAATTGTGACCCAAACCCATTTATCTGTCTGAATCCGTCCAGTTAAAATTCACTCAAACCCACCCATTAAATAATTGGATCTTGAATGGGCCACTTATTTTAAACCCAATAACCCACGAGTTTAAGTGAGTTTTAATTGGGTGCCCATTTAACCATATAAATCTCCAATATATTATACGAAAGTGTAATAAATCCTGTCTCCCCCACCTGCCCTTCTCCCTCACTAAACTTCAACTTTTAAAGTTTAAACGAATGATTAAATTCCATTCACCTACCATTCATAGAAGTTGATTCGCACACCATTAAACCATCCAAAGCTTAATTCTCTACCCATATTCTACTTACTATGCTGAGATGACTCACAAATCTAGACAATCACTTTAGAATATACTCCAAAGAGCAACTGCATCATGGAACCAAAGAACTTCAACCCAATTTGATTTATAGCTCTAATCGCTCTCGTACGATGGGTCGAAGGGGTGTAAGACCATCTCCATGCGAGCGATGGATGGTCGCTCTCACTATAACTGGTTCTTAATAGTTTGATGACGGTTGGTTAAGGTGCAGTGGTGGCTGTAGCGACGGATGTAGTGCTAGTGGGTATTGTGGCGAGGCAGTCGGCCGGCGTCACCGTAGTTGGCGGTTTGTCGCCGTCACTATTACTGCCGGTTCGTTGTCGTCGCCGCCTTTTGCCGCCGTCGACGATCGGGGCGACAGTTTGGTATGGTGGGGCTGGCTGTCGGTGGGGCTGATAGCGATGGATGAAGATGAAGAGAAGCAGAGAAGTTGAAAATTTGTACTTGGTATTCTTCTGTAAAAAGAATTAATAGCCCATTTAATGAAATGATTTAATTAATCCATTAATAGATGGGTCAATGACCTATATATATCCAACCCATTTAACTTATACCCAAACCAAACCCACCCACCCATCTTTTTTTTTTTGGTGCAAACCCACCCACCCATCTTGCACCTATATTATTATCCATTCATCGTCTCGTAAGCATTTTCGTAAGCGTCCGTTTCCGAATGACTCCTTACGAAGATGTGACGAAACGTATGGGGCCAAAATGTAAAATTTCAAACTTATTTCGGGGGTTTGTGTGTAATAATTGACAATTTTGGAAATAAACTTTAAGAACCCCTAATTAGATCGACCCATTACTATTGTCTTCTGAGTCTTCTTGCAGCGTCAAGAGGAAGAGAACGAAGCAGACGACCCACCCAAACTGGTCGCCGGAGGATCTCGCCTTCGTATCTCGACGCCGTCGCCGGATTCCAGCAACAGGTACCTTCGTCTTCTTTCTCTCTCATCTCTCTCCCTCGTTTCGGTACATTCGAAGATGACACTATTGATGTAGATTGAGCCCTTGGTCGAAGGAAAGAGATAATAGTTGTGTGACTTTGTACGAGTTCCGTTCTACTTAGGTTTTTGCTATCAATTTTGATTTTATTGTGTCAAATTGTTCCTTTTCTAACCCATATAAGCTTTTGTTAACTTGTTAAAGTAAAACGATCGAGCTTTAACAAAATCAATCAAAATTTAATGTTTACGCTGTTGGTAATTTTATGCTCATTCTCGTGTTTGGAATGTTTTACTTCCTCTATTTCATAATATTTGTCCCTTTGAATTTTTTGCGTGTTTTTAGGTTAGAATTCCAATATACGAATATAATTTTGAACTAACCAAAGTAGGGCAAAGTTATGAGCTAAGTCGTCAATGTATATACATTGGATTTCTATTATAGGAATTTGCCAAAGGGAGAGGAAAATTGTGGAATGCAGGGAGTACTATATGTCATTCCTAGACGGATAAGATAATGATGAACCCAGCAGCTCGGACTTCTTGCAAGGAAGTCCTTCGCTTCAATTGTTGAGAATAGCTACGGAGTCACTGTCTAGGTATACTGATCATGGAAACCGCATAATTGTGTGAATCGTAGGTCGGTGCATCGGACCACGTGTCCATGGAATATCTTTCGCTTGTTGTAAGGGTGAGCACGCTCTTGGTGTGGTACCCTTACGATACGAGAATCAGAACCTTCTGTAAACAATTCCAAATTGGAATCATAATCAGTCTGTTAATGAAGCCATCCTAAACTGAACTACACGTTTTATGTTCCTTCATTCACCATCACAATACAAGACAAAGATTTTAATCAAGCATACACTAGAAACAGTTCCAACTATCTATTTTTTGAAGCTGAAATGAAATCACCATCCCAAATAAATGATCCCGTGTTTCTATTTGCTTTATATGTTTGTGCATTGTATAAGATACGTATATGGTTTAGAATTCACCATTAACAAACACTATAGTATTCCTGAGAATATATGGTTTGCTTCTTGGCCTAGAAAAGACTTTGAACCACACGGGCCAGAAGTCCAAAACGATGATCAGATTCATACAGTTCATAAAAACGGCTACGGCGAACAACCTTATTGTCATAGATTGACAATAGATTTCAGCATATTCTTCTAGGGTGAGGTTCTATCACTTTAGAAACTAAAAAAGATGGAGATAGGTAATCAATTTTCAGATTCGGAAATTATGAATAGTTACTGGTATACAACATGCCAACCAGTAGTTTGACTAAAATACTTGTGTTTGTAGGTGCATATATTTTGATAACTCCAAAAGAAACTAGGCACGACCCTTGATACTATTTGTTGACTTGGTCTACAATCAAAGCAATCCAATCAATTCTAGAATTTATGAAGCTTCAGTGAAACTATTAAACCAACTTTTGGATTGTGTTAATATAGCTTCAAATGGTGGTGAATCATTTTTGTTCTTCTGGAGTTGAGTATTTGGTTAGTTGAAGTTGATCTCCCTGCAAATGCCTTTGAGATTAGTTTGCCTTTTGTAGTCACATATTACCAAGATCTCGAGATCTTTTATGATTGAACTGAACACTCCCCCCCCGCCCCCTCTCCTCTTCCTTCTTTCCCCCTAAATCTAATGAGAAAATCCATTGCGCTCTCTCTCTCTCTCTGACGCACAAGTGTTCGACTTCCTCGTTCCATGCCACATTAGCCAAAAGATCCTCACCCTTTCACCCTCTATAACAGCAAAGCCATCTCTCTCTCTCTCTCTCTACCTGTGGCCCATCTGCTCTTTCTTGTTCTCCTTCTCTTCCTCCTCCTCCCAGTGCTTTCTATGATTTAGCATTTCAACTGTACACCTCCCTGATAATGTACAGTACCCTGTCTATTGGCTTTTGGAATTATTAAGAATTCTTATTAATTGCTTAGAACAGTCAAGATTTTCTTCCCAAATAACTACAGTTTTATTGAATGATTATGACAGGGGACATGTCTTCATTTGACAATGTTGTTGGTGGGAAGCTGAAACTTAAGGGGAAGGCCCTGGATGTGAAGGCTGGTGGAATGAAGAAGAAGAAGAAACAAAAGAACCTGTCTGATCAAATATCTCAAGTAACGGGAGATGAGCTTTCAGCAGGTCAGTTGTCTTGCCTCCAGGAACTATGGAACTCGCATATCTTTAGCAATATCTGTATGGATACATAGATGTCTTCCTGTACATTCACCGTAGTTTAAATGGGCTCCACTCGAATTATGCCGGAGATTTTATTGTTGAACCTAAAATAATGTCTAGGAAAAAGAGCTTAAGTAAAGAGAAGTTGCCTATACAGTTGCAATTACTACAGAAAACAAATGAGTTTTTCTTAGTGCAAATGAACGTTTATCTTTTTAGCATTTGCAATCTGAAATGGTAACATGGCTAATTGGTTATTTTGCCATCCTAACTCTAGTACAGAAAAGAAAAATATCAACTCAAAAAGCAAAGTATTTAAAAAATAGAACATTAGTAAGTTCTTGTCCCTTTCTTTTTCCCTACATCTGAGGGCAAAGGCCCTAAATAAAACAAAACTTATTCGCCACCCCATCCACCATTGTGGGCCTGGTCACCCCAAACTCGGCTTCCCGCAGATTAGTCCAGAGAAGATTTTGTACTTTCTATAACTTGGCATTTGAGCAACTTGGACTGTGTATTTCTCAAATCATTTCATAAAATTTGATAAGAAACACATTATTTCTCTGACTGCTTTAAATTTTCTTTTTGCTGGATTATTCTTCAATCCAAGAGAGAGTTCTTATGTTGGCTTTTCGGTTGAGTAACTTCCTGAAGCTGTATCTTCGCACTTCCTGTTGTTGGGTGCTGACGTGTTTGTCGCACCACTGAAGGGTAATAAAAGGGGGTGTTGGCATTTTTGGAGTCTCAACATGTCCTAGACACTGGAAAGGCTCTTCTGGTTGTCCAGCAGAAAAATACACTGGATTATCATTTTTTTAAGAATGTGACCATGTGACCTTCTCAGAATGAATAGGAATTTAATATTACAAGTTTTATTAACATTCATTGTGAGTTCAACAAACAATTAGGTTGGACTTACAATTGGGCAGTGTGTTAGATGACGTGATTTGGTTCTGTTCTTTTAGGAGGTTTTTGAAAAAAAAATTCTGTACATGTTGTAGGTGGAAGCACGGGAATTTTGACTGATCCTGACCAGGAAGATATCAACATTGACAGCAAATCCAGTGGAGACGGAAATGCTGCCCCTCACGTAACCAGTCTCACCCCCGCCGAGAGACGTTATATGGAGCAGAGGCAGAGAATTGACATCCACAAGCTGGCCAAAACAGCAAATAAATCACACCGTGACCGCATTTCAGATTTCAACCAGTATCTTGCAAACATGAGCGAGCATTATGACATTCCTAAAGTTGGCCCTGGCTAAATGCAGCAGGACGAGTCTGACATCCTAATTACAGACCTTGTCTCTGTCTTTCGAGTGTACTTCTTGTCTGTAAATTATACACTATGAACAGTTGGCTGCTCGACTTTTTATATTTTCCACCCGATGAATGAAATGGTTCAACACCTTTGTCGACGAAAGACAAATTTTTTAGCAAAAAAACAAGGATTGGACATGATCAAGTGTAAGTTTTTCATGTGATGCTGATACCCATGGTAGACAGTAGTAAATGCGGATCTATGCTGTGGAGCTCAATCTCCAATGGTCTAAGCCTTTAAAAACAAGTGGTAGTTCAAAGCCTTGGATTCAACTCTTCTAGCTGAATTTGAGCCGTTCATATATTTCTCATTAGTTTATCACTGTGTTTGGTAACGGTACACCTTGATTTACCAAAGCTATGTGGAGCTTAGACTTGAAGAAAAGTTCAAAGTATGTTATACGTTGTTAAACGCATTCACTTAGAACTCGAGCTTAGAGATTGTTTACTTGGGCTCATCCAATTTACAAGGTCCTAAAGTTGCTAAAGGTGGCTTCTTCTTTCGAAGACATGATCTGCTTGTGGGGTTTTATGAAACCATTGCAGTAGTTTACTTTGCATTGCCTTTTGGTCTACAGGTCTATACTTCAACTGTTCTTTGTTTCTCAACTCAACTTATTAGTAGTTCAGTACCGAAACTGGACAAGGATCAAACTTGGACATTATAACAAGATCTTGTTAGCTAGGTTTAAAAAGCGGAAAACTCGAATTTTGATATCTAGTATGAGATGAAGCAATCGACACAAGAAGCGATCTTTGGAACGCGTGTTCATCGAGCTGCACATTTACTGAACATTTTCTTTGACTTCCATTCGCATATCATAAGACTGTATCAATATGTTGCGACTCATACCACACTATCCTTATGGAAGAAAACCAGAAAGCTTTCTGAAATTCAGACATCTAAGCAAATAGCTAGGCATCCTAAGCAGTCTACTTCCATTACCATATCATCTACGTTGAATTCTTCCCCTACATAGAGAAGAACAAACTATAGTAACAATGCCAATATCTCTCACTCTTCTTATTTCTTCTTTCTTCCTTCACTCTCGTTGCCACTGTCAAGGGAGACAAGGCTCTCAACAAAAGTACCCATAGCAAACCTTCGTCCCTGTGGAAGGCCAAAAAGCATCATCTCTGTTGGTCTTGTTTCGTTCAGATTGCACCAAAAGTACCTCATCGGGTGGTCATTCAACAGTATTTTCCCATCCCCGAGTGAGCATAACACCCGCAATTTGCTCGTTGTGAACCTAGTCCAAGATCCCGTCGCGCCATACTCCTTCATCACCCAAACGTTGTTGACGTCTTCACTCCTGCATTTGAGGCTAAGACACCCATCTAAGACCACAAGTTCAGAACCAATGGACTCGGTCACACAATCACTAGGTACTGGCATTTCGCGGAATTTCTCTTCCACCAAATCAAAGGCGACAATCGTCATATAGCATTCTCCTAAACCCTTGCGTCCAGCTAACCAGTGAAGAGATCCACTTACAAAGATCCCGTTACGCCCTGCCACATAGTAATACGAATGGGAACCTAAATTTTCCAGCCGCCTCCAACGACTGCCTTTTGTGTCGTATATGTCAAGGCGAACGTTGCTCCCATTGCGTACAACTGTCGTCTTGAGAAGCATTAGTCTAACAACCTTATAATCATCGGTACCTGAAGCGTAGCCAAGTCCATAATTGATGTCACGAGCATTACCGGTGAGCGGTGGGACGAGTAGTTTTTTGGATTCTTGAGTAGTTGGGTTGAACAAAAGCAGTGACCATTCGCCACCGACGGCAATTAGCACCAAGCCATTGCAAGAGCCTTGAACGTGGAGTGGAACATGGGCCTGAAGATTGAGTTCTTTTGCGATCCCAACTCTGTTGTTGTGACGTGATTTGCTGTCGAAGTCTAAGGTGTAAAGACGCCCATCAAGATCAATATCACCGAGGAACATGAAGACAAGGACTCTCGCGCGTTTGTTGCTTCGAGAGAGGTGGGTCTTGACAAACTGGGGGTGAGATATTCGGGCGCGCCATTGCTTAGAAACGCACCTGAATCGGCCGAGAGATGACGCCGGGAGTCGAGTCAGTATGTCGTCGATAATGTCTTCAGGAAGGTTGACAACGTTGGACATTGTGAGCTGGGAAGTTGTCTGGCGAATCTCTCTTCTGATGTTCATATATATATATGTGTGTGTGCGGCTGGCTTGCCACCCTAAATCATATATCCTAGTCAAACTGAACAACCAAGTTACGTGCACCATGGTGACCTAAACCTGGAGTTTTGTCGCTGTTGTTAAAATTTATAGTGACAATTTTTTTTCGCTAGAGTACATTTAGCGATAATTTTTATGATCTACTATTTTGATGGAGGTATGTAAAGAGAAGAAAAAAATTTGACTGCTATCCTGGGCGAAGAAATCTTCATTCTATCTACATATAGGTACAATTAATGATCGCTAAATATTTTTAGTAGCTTTATTTAGCGACGCTAAATTTTTTTGTTAAGAGTTGTCGCGGAAAGTATTAAAAGAAAAATCACTGGACATATTTAGCGACGATTTATTGTCACCATATACGGGATTGGAGGAAGATTCGTTTGATTGATTTGACCCTTAAGAATCCTCGGAGATGAATCAGAGCAGCCATTAAGAGTACAACTTTACACCCCGTAATCCAGTGCAAACTATGTACATACTTTGTAGAGATACGTTACTCTAGTGATTTATTAGTTGGAACTTTTTTTTGCCTTTAATTTTGTGGTCACATATAATCAAGAACTCGAGATCTTTTATAAGGAATTTTTTTTAATTGCTTCTACCCTAATCCTAGGAACATACCTATAACCCCTTGTATATCGACAATTAATGATCGTCAAATATTTTTTAGTGAATTTTCCGCTTACATTTTTAGCGAAACTTTTAACGGCGCTTACATAAAAGCCACTAAATTTATTTAATAAAAATTAATTGTCGTTATATGGAGGGTTGTAGGTGAATTCTTAAAACGCAGATAGCAGCCAAAATTTTCCCTTTTATAATTGAGCTGATCACTTTCCTCCACCCTTTTCCCCCTAAAACCCGGATAGTAGCAAAAAAATTTCACTTTTATAAGGGCAAATTACACAAAACTCCCTTGAGGTTTACCTTAATTACATTCAGCTCCTACTAACTTTGATAATTACACTAATTAAGCTCTCTGTGGATTGTAATACGTTTACACAAAACTCCATTTAGAGGCGTCAATGGGCCGGGCTTGGGCCGTCCCAGCGGGCTAGAAAAAGGGTCGGGCCATTTAGGGCTTCGGGCCTTGTAAACCGGGCCGGGCCCAAATCTTGGAAATGGAGGCCCTGTCCAGGCCCAAGCCCTAGGCCCTAACTTTAGGGCCGGCCCATGCCCTTTTTTTCTTTTTTGTTTTACAAAAATACTAATTCACAAAATAAATACAATTGATATGCCCTAAACCATTCAATATCTCTCTCGTGACTACTGAAGTGTCTTAGAGCTTTACGTTTACTCTATTTGAGAATAGTGATTAGCAACAAAGAGTAATTTTGTTCGCAAAAAGACAATATTTTCACATGAATAAATATAAAGAAATGTGCATGTCCAAAAAGTTAAAAAAAAGAGTAAAATATGAAGTGTAGAGAGAATGATGTGCGAGAAAGAAGGGAAAAATAAAAAAAAACGACTCAAAATGGTTGAGGGTCAAAATAAGGCCGAAAAGAGGGCCAGAAACGGCCTGACCCGGGCCTTTTTAGGCCTGGCCCTAGCCCAGGCCCAAGGCCCTACAGGTTAGGGCCAGCACTATTCACGTTTAGGCCCGGGCCAGCCTGGGCCTATTTTGACATCTATAACTCCATTATATTCTGTACATGTTGTAGGTGGAAGCACGGGAATTTTGATTGATCCTGACCAGGAAGATATCAACATTGACAGTAAATCCAGTGGAGATCGGAAATGCTGCCCCTCACGTAACCAATCTCGCCCCTGCCGAGAGAAGTTATACGGAGCAGAGGCAGAGAATTGACATCCACAAGCTGGCCAAAACAGCAAATAAATCACACCGTGACCGCAATTCAGATTTTAACCAGTATCTAGCAAACGTGAGCGAGAATTATGACATTCCTAAAATTGGCCCTGGCTAAATGCAGCACGACGAGTCTAATTACAGACCTCATGTTTGTCATTTTCGTGTACATTTTTGTCTGTAACATTTACACTGTGAACAGCTAGTTGCTCGACTTTTGCTATTTTCGACCCGATCAATGTAATGGTTCATCACCCTATTTGTCGGCCAAAATTATATTGGAGACAAATCTTTTGGCAAAAAAACAAGTCGTGGACATGATCAATGTAAGTTATTCATGTGACCCTGATAGCTAGGGTTGACAAAGTAGTAAATGCTGATCTATGTTGTTCAGCTCAGTCTCCAATTAATGGTCTAAGCTTCTAAAGCAAGTGGTAACTCAATGTCTTGGACTCAAAACTCTTCTCGCTTGAATTTGGCCCGTTCATATACCTCTCATTGTTTATTAAGAATAATAACATTGTTGGGCTCATTCTCTAATAACTTAATAATTCATATATTTCTCATTGGTTTTATTAAGAATAATAACATTATTGGGCCCATTCTCTAATAGCTTAATAAGCTTTTAGAGTAGATGGTAACTTAACATGATATCAGAGCTCTAGTTTGACAAGGTATTGAGTTCGATTCTTCCCGCTTGCATATTTGGCCCCCCTTTATTATAGTACAATTTGCATGCTGATTATATGTGCACTTGGTGGTGATACGTCTTGATTTGTCTCTTTACGTGCAATCGGAAGCTTGCACATGAGGGGGAGTGCTAAGCATAATAACATTTGTCTCTCCACATGCAATCGGGGGTTTGCACGTGAGGTAGAGTGTTAAACATGATAACATTGTTGGACCCATTCTCTAATTAAGCTTTTAGAGTAGATGGTAACTTAACAGGTTTATCGATGTGTTTGATAGCAATATACACGTTGATTTACCAAAGCACTGTGGAGCTTACATGCGAGGAAAAAGTTCAACTAATGTTATACATTGTTAAACCCATTTTATTAGAACTAGAGCCTAGAGGTTGGTAACTCAACTTGATTTTATCCAAAATAAAAGGTCCTAGAGTTCCCAAACGTAGCTTGTTATGTTGAAGACGTTCTGCTTGTGGGGTTTTATGAAATAAACCATTGCATGAGTTTACTTTGCACTGCCTTTTGTTCTACTGGGATTCTGCCGAAGTTGTACTCTAGGCCTCCACTTCATTGTTGATATATCTCAAATATACTCCCAATAATTGGGAAATACCGGCACTCTCAGTCATAGTAGGACATTGGAGATTATCTTATCAGAGATCGTGACGTGATCCTCAAGGAACCTAACACGATCCTAACACATCTAACCTACGGCCCAGTCCTACTAGGGCTCTTCTTCCTACCACTATATAAATGGGTCTCTACCCCCCAGGTATGAGACGACTACACAACTAAACACATTCATGCCTTTTCAGAGTCATTATCATGTAGCTGCGCTCTGACTTAAGCATTAGATAGTTCTCCACCGGGAACCCCACTCGGCGGTCACTCGTTTTCTGTCTTGCAGCTCATCGGTTCAGGCTCGGGTTCCGCAACGTACACGGGACATATTTTAAGCAGCAACAATTGTCTTGCTGGTTCTCAACTTAACTTTTAAGTAGTTTGGATGGCAGTATAGAAACTGGACAAGGATCAAACTTGCAAATTATAATCAGATTGTATTAGTTAGCTTCAAAAATCAGAGAACTCTAACTTTGATCTCTAGTACGTGATGAGACAATCGAGACAAGAAGTGATCTTCATATCGAGCATTCATCGAACTGCACATTTATCGAACATTTTCTTTGACTTCTATTCGCATATCATACGGCAGTGTCAATAAGTTATAATTCACACCACACTATCCTAAGGTTAGGTAATTATCATTTGGAAGGGCTACTCAAGTTTATGGAAAGAAATCACAGAAAGCTTTCTGAAAATCACACATATAAGCAAATAACTAGGCACCCTAAGCAGTCTTCTTTGATTACCATATCATCTACGTTGAATTCTTCCCCATACAGAATAACAAACTATAGTAGCAATTCCAGTCTCTCACTCTACCGATCTCTTCTTTTTGACTTCATCAATCTTCTTATGCCATTTGCGTTGCTACTGTTAGGGGAGACAAGGCTCTCCACGAAAGTACCGAGAGGTAGATGATAGCCATACCTTCTTCCCTGTGGAAGGCCACAAAGCCTCATCTCTGTTGATCTTGTGTCTTGCACATTGCACCAAAAGTACCTCGTCAGGTAGTCATTCAACAGTATTTTCCCCTCCCCGAGTGAGCATAACACACGCAAGTTGCTCGTTGCGAATCTAGACCAAGAGCCTGTCGCGCCATACTCCTTCATCACCCAAACGTTGTTGATGTCTTTACTCCTGAATATGATGCCAAGACACCCATCTAAGTCCACAAGTACAGCACCAATACAGTGGGGCACACAATCACTAGGTACTGGCATTTCGCGGAGTTTCTCTTCCACCAAATCAAAGGCGACAATCTTCATATAGCATTCTCCCAAATCCTTGCGTTCAGCTAACCAGTGAAGAGATCCATTTACAAAGATCCCGTCACGCCCCGACACAAAATAATACGAATGGAAACTTGAATTCTCAAGCCGCCTCCAACAACCGCTTTTTGTCTCGTATATGTCAAGGCGAACGGTGATCCCATTTTGAAGAATCAGTTTAACAACCTTAAAATCATCGGTACCTGAATCATGGCCAAGTCCATAAGTGATGCCACGAGCACTATCTGGAGGGTTCGCGAAAGGCAGGACGGGTAGCTCGTTGGATTCTTGAGTAGTTGGGTTGAACAAAAGCAGTGAGCGGTTGTCACCACGGACAATTGGCACCAAGCCATTGCAAGAGCCTCGAACGTGGGGTCGAAAATCGGCCTGAAGATTGAGTTCTTTTGCGATCCCAACGCTGTCGTTGCGACGTGACTTGCTGTCGAAGTCTAAGGAGTAAAGACGCCCATCAAGATCAATATCATTGTGGAACATGAGGACAAGGACTCTCGCGCGTTTGTTGCTTCGAGAGAGGTGGGTCTTGACAAACCGGGGGTGAGACAATCGGGCACGCCATGGCTTAGAAACGCACCTGAATCGGCCGACAGATGACGCCGGGAGTCGAGTCAGTATGTCCTCGATAATGTCTTCAGGAAGGTTGACAACGTTGGCCATCGTGACCTGGGATGGTGGCCGCCTTTTCCAACCCAGAAGAATGCAGAAGAGTTTTGTCTGGCGAATCTCTCTTCTGATGTTCTTACATATATATATGCGGCTGACTTGCCACCCTAAACCCTAAGTCATGTAACCCTAGTGAAACTAAACAAACAAGTTACGTGCACCGTGCTGATCTAGCGCTAGAGTTTTTTTTTTTGTTGCTTTTTTTTAAATTTTTATTGACCATCTTTTGTCGCTAAAATGAATTTAACGATATTTTTTTTTAATTCATTGCCATGTTTACATATGTATGTAAAAGAGAGGCTAAGGACAAGCCTCGTTTTATTGATTTGATGCCTAAGAATTTTCGGAGATGAATCAGAACGGCCATTAAGAGTACAACTTTATACCTGTAATCCGGTGCAAACTATGTACATACTTTGCAGAGATATGTTTACTGTGGTGATCTATAGCTGAATTTTTTTTTGCCTTTTTGTGGTCACATGTAATCAAGATCTCGATATCTTTTATGATTGAACTGATCGCTCTCCCCGTCCTTCTCCCCCTAAATCTAATGAGAAAATCCATAGCTCTCTCTCTCTCTCTCTCTCTCTCTCTGTGTGTGTGTGACACACATAGTGTTCGACTTCCTCATTCCATGCCACATTAACCGAAAGATCCTCACCCTTACACCCTCCATAGCATCAAAGCCATCTGTGTGCATGTGTGTGTGTGGCCCATATGCTCTTTCTTGTTCTCCTTCTCTTCCTCCTCCTCCCGGTGCTTTTTAGGATTTACCATCTCAATCTGTAAACCTCCCTGCTAAGTGTACAGTACCTTGTCTATTGGCTTTCGGAATTATTCTCGATTTAGAATTCTTATTAATTGCTTAGAACAGTCAACATTTTCTTCAAACATCACTAAAGTCTTATTCAGTGATTATGACAGGGGACATGTCTTTATTTGACAATGTTGTTCGTGAGAAGCTGAAAGTTAAAGGAAAGGCCCTGGATGTGAAGGCCGATGGAATGAAGAAGAAGAAGAAACGAAGCTGTCTGATCAAAACGGGGAGACTAGCAGTAGCTGCCACAGTTTATGGTATATGGCAAGAAAGAAACTCAAGGATTTTTGAAAAGAAGGGTCTAACATTGAAGGATGCCTGTTTGTAATCCAACAATGGATTAGATACAGAACATATAGTTGGCATCCGGATTCACCAACAGCTCTCAATATTGCAATATGCCAGGCCTGGGGATTAGAGCAAGCCATTATGCTGAAATGAGATATGCAGGCAACAAACATGAATAGAATGCAGGTTGTGTTTACTTTAGAATACATTGTACAGATGGTAAAGGTATAAAGGAATGTAAATAGAAGTTGTGATAGAAATTCCCCATCCCCGAGTGAGCATAACACCCGCAGCGATACTCCTTCATACTCGACTAACAATAGGAAATTTAATCCAAGAGCCCATCGCGCCATACTCCTTCATCACCCAAATGGCGTCGACGCCTACTTCGTTCCAGCATATGATGCCAAGGCACCCATCTAAAACCACAAGTCGACGACCATGATGGAGCATACAACCACTAGGTAATGGCATCTCGCGGAATTCCTCTTCCGCTAAATCAAAAGCGATGATCGTCTTGACTCCATCTAACCAGTGAAGAGATCCAATAACAAAGATCCCATATCCGCCCCACACATACTCAAAATAATGGCCACTTAAATTTTTAAGGCGCCTCCAGCATCCGCTTTTCGTCGCATATATGTCAACAAGAATGTTGCTCGACTTGCTCCCATTGCGTTCAACCATCCTGTCATAAATCAGTTTAACAACCTTGTAATCATCAGTACCTGAATCATAACCAAGTCCATAGTGGACGTCATAAGTAAGCCGGGGAGGATTCTCTAAAGTCGAGACGGGTAATTCGCTGGATTCTTGAGTGGTTGGGTTGAACAAAAGCAGTAATCTTTTGACATCATCGACGATCAACACCAAGCCGTTGCAAGAGCCTTTAACGTACTGTCGAAGTTTAAGGAGTAAAGATACCCATCATTGGAATTTATAGTGACGATCTTTTACTGTTAAAATGCATTTAGCGACATTTTTATTAGCTACCATCAGAGAGGATAAAAACAAGCTTCATTTGATTGGTTGGACCTCCTAACAATCGTCGGAGGTGAATCAGAGAGCGGCCAGTAAGAGAACAACTTTATGGCGGTCAAATGACATACTTTGTAAAGATAGGCTACCGTGGTGATTTATATTTTTTACTATCCCCTTTTATAGGGTTATCCACGTATTTTGATTCGCAAAGATATTCTTTCTGTCAGTAGCAGAGGCTAGAATTGTTAAAGATGGTGAACACTTTAATTTTTTTTTATTTTTTATGATTTAGTAAGGATGTGCCTAAACTCATACCATAATATGTTTGTTTGTACTTTTTATCGGCAAAAGTAAATATGATGCCGCTACAAAAAAGCATGATAAAATTGTTAGGTACATTACCTAATTACGTAAACTTTTAGAGAGCAAAAAAACATGATAAAATTGATTTGTTTCACACGTGCAATCAAAAGTTTGCATGTCGTGTCGGGAGGGGGCACATCTGTCCAAAGCATCGTCTTGTGTCCAGCTAACCAGTCTGTATCTCTGTCAACGCAAGTATACCCTCGACATCCTTGATGATTGTGGCCTTACAGGTGCTTGCGCATCGGAGTTTCCCATGGAGCAGAACTTAAAACTTTAAAATTCAACAGGAACCATATTCTCTGATCCATCTCCATATAGACGGCTGATTGGTCGCCTAATCTACCTCACTGTCACTCGCCATGATATTGTTCACACTGTCAATATACTAAGCCAATTCACGCATCAGCCTCGGCAACCTCATCTTGATGCTGCCCATCGCTTAATGCACTATTCGAAGGGTTCTCCCGGCCAAGGCATTTTTCTTCATAGCAAGTCTGATCTTACATTAAAAGCCTTTTGCGACTCTGACTGGGCAAACTGCCCCATGACTCGGCGTTTCACAACAGGATATTGCATTTTCCTTGGTTCGAGTCCTATTTCTTGGAAGACAAAGAAGCAAACAATTGTTTCACGATCCTCTGCTAAAGCCGAATATCGTTCTATGGTTGCTGCAACATGTGAACTTACATGGCTTTCATTTATCTTACGTGACATTGGCATGCCTTTGACAACTCCAGTACCTCTTTATTGTGATAATTAAGTTCCTCTACACATTTATGCCAACCTTATTTTCCATGAACGTACTAAACATATCGAGATCGACTGCCACGTCCTTCGTGAAAAATAGCAAAAGGGTTTGATCCGCACCATTAAAATTTCTTCCCGTGATCAACTTGCTGATTTGTTTTCAAAGTCTCTTGGTGACTGCCCTCTCCTTAGAGAAAGTAATATTCGATCGCTATGTTGCCTAGACAATGCTGGAACGTCGCATGGTTGCTGCAAATACTCTCCCCATGTTGTGTACTGCAAAGTAAGTGAGAATCTCTAAGCGTGCTCTCGAGGTATACTCTCCGCGGTTCTTGGTTTAGAGCATCTACTTTCTCCTTTTACCAACCAAGTTCTTGGAGCTTGAGTAACAGAGACCGGTGGTTCATGGTGTCGTGGCCTACCTGCTTACTCAGGAGCAAAATTAGAAAAGGAGAATTAGCCATTATAGCGGTTCCTTCTGCTCTTAAAAAAAATTTGTTTAAAGAGAGCTGGTGAAAGCTCTCTTTTTGGCCAGCCTGACTCTATGAAGGAATCAGAGTTTCCACTTCATCGTAGTTTCAGTCGCCATCTACGTCAACCGGGTGCTACGCTTAGGCATGTGTGTAGCCACGCTGGTTGACAATCTCACTAAGCTGTCTAGCCTTTGGTGTGTTATTACTTCTGCATTAGGAGTTTACTGGCAACAGTAGACATCATTATCTGTTCTTCCACATGGAGATGAGCCCAATGGGATTGTTTGAGTAATTCGCGTAATCGTTGGCCTCTTGCCAATTGATTCTGAGTCGCTTTATCGAGATCAGAAGCACATTGTGCAGAGGCTTCTACTTTAATTTGCCGGCCACTTGTTTCATGGCTTTAATTTGAGCTGCGGACCCCACTCTGGAAACGGAGATACCCACATTAATAGCAGGTCTGATTCCAGAATTGAATAGATCGGCAGATAAGAATATTTGTCCATCGGTAATCGAAATTACATTAGTAGGAATATAAGCCGAAACATCTCCCGATTGACATGGAAAACTAGAGAGATGGTCGACGCTTAACTGCATATGTAACTCAAAGTTTGAGCTAATTATCGTTTGATTATGCAGATTATTGTCGTAGTTGTTGTTTTTAGTAGCATCTTTTGAATGTTATCGTGGTGATTTATATTTTATGTTATCCCTTTTATGGGGTTGTCCACGTACTTTGATTAGCCGGGCCAGTATTTTAGGCATCGACTCCCATGGTTGCTGCTGTTTCTCATCAGAGTCTCTCTGCAGCTTGACATGATAGAGCAGAAAAATAGGCCAATGAACAAACTTGAAAATTAATATTAGGTTGTGTAAGTTTGGGAATCAGCTAATGCTCCGATATGATCAAACATTATGTTCTCTATTAACTCTTAAACTTTGACTTCTATATGCAATTCATAAGAAAGTCTGTAATCACACGATACTATTTGATCAAGCATCACGTTCGTTGGAAAGGGCTGCTCTAATCTTGCGATATCCCAAAAATGTCGAGTCGACATACAGACTTATCACTATGTCTGGTATAGGCACACCTTGATTTACCAAAGCAATGCGGAGCTTACACATAAGGGAAAGTTTAATGCATGTCATACATTGTTAAGTATTATGTTCTAACTTGAGGTTCATACAATTTACAAGGTCCTAAATGTGGATTGTTCTGTCAAAGACATGTTCTGCTTGTGCGGTTTTATGAAACTATTGCGATAGTCTACTTTAATTTGCACTGCCTTTTTTGTTCTACAGGGCTTCTGCTGAACTTGTACTTTAGGCTTCCACTCCAATGGTTTGCTGTTTCTCAACTTATTAGTAGTTGGATGGCAGTGCAGAGATCGGAAAGGATAAAAAACAACCCACACATGAAGTGATTTTCAGAGCGGGAGTTCATTCGGACTGCACATTTATCAACAGTTTATACGACATTATCAATATATTGTAATGCAGACCACACTATATTAAGATCAGGTACTTATCATTTGGAAGTACTACTCAAATTTCCGGAAAGGAATAAAGTCACACATCTAAGCAAATAGGCACCGTAAGCAGTCTACTTACACTAGCTACCATATCATCTATGTGGAATTTCTCCCTACAGAGAAACAAATTATAGCAACAATGTCAATCTTGACGACTTCTTTTTCTCTCCACTGTTCTTCTACCGTTCCCACTGCTACTGTTAGGTGAGACGAGGCTCTCGACGAAAGTACCAAGAGGTTGATGAAAGCCATGATAGTCATAAAGTTCTCTCCGTGGAAGGCCATAAATCCTCATCTTCCTTGATCTTCTCTCTTGCACATTGTACCAAAAGTACCTCGTCAACTTGTCATTCGACAGTATTTTCCTATCCCCGAGTGAGCATAGCACCTGCACCGATACTCCTTTATACTCCTTTCTCGGACTAACATTAGGGAATTTAGTCCAAGAGTCTACCGCGCCATACTCCTTCATCACCCAAACCTCGTCGACGTCTCCTTCACTCCAGGATACGGTGCCAACGCACCCATCTAAAACCACAAGTTGACCACCTTGATGGAGCACACAACCACTAGGTAATGGTATCTCGCGGAATTTCTCTTCCACTAAATCAAAAGCGATGATCTTGTTGGGTGCAGCTAACCAGTGAAGAGATCCATTTACAAAGATCCCATATCCGGCCCACCACGTATACTCAAAGCAATGGCAACTTAAAATTTTAAGGCGCCTCCAGCATCCGCTTTTCGTCGCATATATGTCAACAAGAATGTTGCTCGACTTGCTCCCATTGCGTTCAACCATCCTGCCATAAATCAGTTTAACAACCTTGTAATCATCAGTACCTGAATCATAGCCAAGTCCATAGTGGAAGCTAGACCAGGGCGGATTCTCAAAAGTCGAGACGGGTAATTTGCTGGATTCTTGAGTGGTTGGGTTGAACAAAAGGAGTGATCTTTTGACGCCATCATCAATCAACACCAAGCCGTTGCAAGAGCCTTCAACGTAGCGTGAATCATCGGCCTTGAAATTGAGTTTTTTTGCGATCCCAACGATGTTGCGATGTAACTCGCTGTCGAAGCTTAAGGAGTAAAGATACCCATTAATATTGGAGCGGACAAGGACTCGCGCGCGTTTGTTGCTTCGAGAGAGGTGGGTCTTGACAAACAGGGGGTGAGATATTCGGGCGCGCCATGGCTTAGAAACGCATCTGAATCGGCCGAGCGATGTCGCCGGGAGTCGAGTAAGTATGTCCTCGACAATGTCTTCAGGAAGGTTGACACCGTTGGACATTGTGAGCTGGGACGTTACCCAGAAGAATGGAGAAGAGTTTCGTCTGGCGAATCTCTCTTCTGATCTTATATATGTGCGGCTGGCTTGCCGCCCTAAACCCTAAATCATACTCCGTATTTAACTCTAGTCAAACAGAACAAACAAGGTGAGTTTTGTCCCTGCAATTGTTAAGATCTACAGCGACCATATTTTGTCATTAAAATGTATTTAGCGACATTTTCTATTAACGGCCATATTGACGGAGATATATGTAAAAGAAAGGTTAAATACAAGCTTCGTTGGATCGACTTGACCCGACCCCCCTAAGAATCCTGATATAGAGCGGCCAGTAGGAGTACAACTTTACATGGTAATCCGGTGACCGGTGCAAACTAAATACAACTTTTTAAGATATGTTACGGTAGTGATTTATAGTTAGATTTTTTTTTTACTGCTAATAGTATTGTAGAATGATAGATACAAATTTTTGTATAGCGACAAGAAATGGTCGCTAAACATTGTTAGTGACTTTTCTACTATCACTTTCAGTAACAATCCTTAAAAACATTTTTTAGCGTTATTATATAAAAGCTATTAAAAACATTTGTTGACCATTAATTGTCGTTATATGGAGAGTTGTAACTATCTTTTTAGCATCATTATATAAAAGCTACTAAAAATATTTAATGATCGTAATTGTCGCTATATGTGGAGTTATATCTTCTTACAACCCGAGTAGCAACTAAAATTTCCCTTTATAGTTTATGTTGTCCCCTTTAATGGGGTTGCCAACGTATTTTGATCCGCAAAGGCAGTATGTTAGACATCCACTCTTATGGTTGCTGCTGTTTCTCAGCTCAGCTTATTTGCAGTTAGACATGATTGTGCAGAAAAATAGGACAATGGTCAAGCTTGAAGATTACCATTAGGCTGTGTAAATGTGAAAACCAGCAAATGGTCCGATACAATCAAACATTTTGTTCGGCATCGACTCTTAAATGTTGACTTCTATACGTATACGTAGTTCGTAAGACCGTCTGTAATTCACACGATACTATCCAATCTTCACGTTCGTTTGAAAGGGCTTCCTGAATCTTGCAGTGTCCCAACATGTCGAGCCAACACGCTGTAGATGAAATCCACGAGGAGGTTGTCAAGAAATGGAAAACTTGCGAGGAACGAGTTCTCGCTTAGTCCCTTCCACTTCCACTGCTGCTGCTTTTCGCTGCAAAACTGCTCGAATGCTGCTATAGATGCGGTTTTAGCAAAAAGAATGCTGAGAGAAAATCTCGCAGTTCTGGAATGAGGGAATCAGCTTCTAAGATTTTCTCTCGACAACTTGGTTGCTAAAACATGTATCCTTGGCTTATACATAAAGCATCAAGCATAAATGACAAATCTAGCACTCTAACTGAGTCTAACTATCAAGCTTTCAGACAATTTGCCATAGTTGTTTGGGAAAAACAAAAGCTCTCTCACAACAACACTCAATGCAAGTAACTTGTCCACATAGTTTAGCTCAAAGAATAACACACACACACAAAGGGGGAAAAAAAGCCTATAGAGATGATTCATCACTTCAAAAGACCATCACCCCCACACAAAGGAAAAATCAAAACTAGTGTATCGTGTCCGGTTCATAAAAGGGATTCTTGACCATGGTTCGAGCAATTGGAAGAAGCCCCCTAGAAGAATTTGAAGTTGTTCTGAGTTGCCCTCAAGTAAATAGCCATTTTAGTACTTCTTCCTACCGAAAACTGAGATTTTAAGCTCACCTCTCAATCGCACCAAAGACGGAGCTAGTGCAGGTTGCTGTTGCCCAATCGGAAAGTCCTTTCTTTGGGACGTACCTCCGAACTGGCTCCATGTGCTGCATTTCCCTCAAATCGCACCACTAGTGTGCTACCAACCAATAACAATTATTTCTCATTGAGGCCGGGCGCAATCAGCATAATACAAGCTAATTTGAAATGAAGTTCAAAGAACGTGATACAGAGAAATACTATGAAACAATAAGCATACTAAAAAGTCAAAGGCATCCTTTTCTAAGGGATGGACGAAGTAATTGTTTCCTTACATCAGATATGATATAAGTTACTTAGATTTCAGACCGTTTAACATAGTAGTTTTCCCTCTTCCAACAAGTAGTTCGAAGTCTAAATGATAGGTGGCACCCACGCATGAAAGGGTTCAAATCAGTTCATAAACTGTGATATAGAAACCAAGGAACAAATTTAAACTCATGATATATTAACTAACATTCAGTTTCACACATTTTACTGTTCATCAGATAAAGGCTAGCCTATGCCAAAGGTTCATCACTCCTAATAATGACTCCCGGGACAAAAAGGAAGTAATAACTAGTGGAACGTGTACCGTTCAGCTGGGAAAGAGATTCTTGAAAATAGTTTTAGTAATTGGAAGAAGACCCAACAGAGCAATATGGAGTTGTTCTGAGCTGCTCATCCTTACAGTGATCTGCCCATTTAGCTGCTTGTTTAGTCCAGCAAGAATAGCCATTTTAGTACTCCTTCCTACTGAAAACTGAGACTTTAAGTTGCATCCCCATAAAAGGTCACCTTTCCAATGAACTAAAGACAGATCTAATGCAGCTTGGTCCTGGCCGATAGGTAAATCTTTTTCCTTGAGACGCACTTCCAAGTTGGCTCCATACGCTGCATCCCCCTGAAATCGTACAGCTCCAGTGCAACCAACCAATACCAGTCGCTTCGTGACAGCAATCTCGTCTTCAACTTTGACTCCAGTAATTACATTTTTGCCTATCAATGACATGGATACCCCAGCAGCTGCTCTATTCCTTTTGAAATTCACAAGCTTTGTTTCACCCTTCAGGATGTACACAATCTGATTCTCATGGGTTTCGATGTCGAAACAGGGGGTGAGAGATTCGGGGCGCCATTGCTTAGAAACGCACCTGAATCGGCGGAGAGATGACGCCGGGAGTCGGGTCAGTATGTCCTCGATAATGTCTTCAGGAAGGTGGACAACGTTGGACATGGTGAGCTGGGACGTCGGCCACCTTCTTCAACCCATATGAATGCAGGAGTTCTGTCTGGCGAATCTCTCTTCTGAACAAACCCTAAATCATATAGGAGTATAACCCTAGTCAAACTGAACAAATACAAGTTACGTGCACCGCGCTGATCTAACGCTAGAGTTTTGTCGCTTTTGTTGGAATTTATAGTGACGATCTTTTACTGTTAAAATGCATTTAGCGACATTTTTATTAGCTACCATCAGAGAGGATAAAAACAAGCTTCATTTGATTGGTTGGACCTCCTAACAATCGTCGGAGGTGAATCAGAGAGCGGCCAGTAAGAGAACAACTTTATGGCGGTCAAATGACATACTTTGTAAAGATAGGCTACCGTGGTGATTTATATATTGTTGCCGATGAAAGATGGTTCACGTGCCACGTGAGGTGCCACAAAGGATGCAGTCTGCGTTGGCTTCCAAGTAGTCAAAGTGGGAGACAGCAAGGATGGAGTAAGGGCTGAGAGCAAGGCTCCCCAGGCAGGTCGCGAGGGCTGGCAGCGCCGCGCAGGCAGGGTGACGACGAACAGGGCCAGCGGTTGACAGTCCGTGTCAAGGGTGCAGCGTCAAGAGTCCGATGTCAGGGGTCCAAATGTGTTTCTCTCACTAGAACTCCAGAGAGAATGGGTTTTAGAGAGAGAAAGTGAAATGCCAAATGAGAGAGTCGTCCTTGAATAAGCTCCAAAGTCCACTATATATAGGCACAAATGCGCGCGTGTCATCAGCCGACACGTGTCGTCCTCCGGGAGCGACACGTCGCCGTAGAGGGTCCCGCAGTATTGATTGTCCGTCGGATTGCCGGTCCCCGAGTTCGTGATGCCCTGCCCTTGCAGCGTCCCTCTGCCTGTCTGAGGAGACTGACCACACTGCGGTAGCATGGTCAGAGTAGCCCGTTGCCCCAGCCTCCAGTCCAAGCCCTTACTGAATCCCACGAGATGCGTCAAGAGACGCGCCGAGATCCTGGCAGCGGTGAGGGTTGCCCCTGCAGCCAACTGCTAGGCGTGCCGGCCACGATGCCCTCCGAGGACCTGCTCCCGTCCCGGAGTGACTCGCGGTTCATTGCCCTGGTGGTGTCGATGATCAATGATAACATGAGCGCACATGCTATGCTTAGGGTCCGTGGCGAGGGGTCCTCGTGCCGGAGCACTACGAGCGGAGCCCCCCGTGAGTCCGTCGGGTGATTGTGCCGGCGATGGCCTTAGGGTTGTAAGCCCATCCTTGTTGCGAAGGCCGGAGCCTCCGGTTGATTGTGCCCGCGAGGGCCGGAGCCCGTTGGTTGATTATGCTGGCGAGGGCCGGAGCCCCCGGTTGAGTGTGCCCGCGAGGGCCGGAGCCCCCGGTTGATCATGCCCGCGAGGGTCAGAGCCCCCGGTTGATTGTGCCCGTGATGGCCGGAGCCCGTCGGTTGATTGTGCTGGCGAGGGCCGGAGCCCCCGGTTGATTGTGCCTGCGAGGGCCAGAGCCCGTCGGTTTGATTGAGCCGGCGAGGGCTTCATGGTTGCGAGCCCGTCCCGCCGCGAGGGCCGGAGCCCCGTCAGTTTGATTGAGCCGGCGAGGGCTCCATGGTTGCGAGCCCGTCCCGCCGCGAGGGCCGGAGCCCCGTCACTTTGATTGAGTCGGCGACAGAGCGTCGCGCTACTGAAGATAGCGGGTGAGTGTTGTTTGGAGCGAGAAGTCAGTGCCACTCGGCAAGTTCCCCCCTTCGCAGGGCAATGGAGGCCGACCCCTTGGGGTGGCCGACCCCCTTGGGTGGCCGACCCCCTTGGGGTGGCCGACCCCCTTGGGTGGCCGACCCCCTTGGGGTGGCCGACCCCCTTGGGTGGCCGACCCCCTTGGGTGGCCGACCCCCTTGGGGGGAGCACACTTTCGATCGCCGTCCGGTGGTTCGTGGCGCGGAGTACTTTGACCGAGCAATCTTGTTGAGCGATGTTGACCGCTAAATGGGTGACATGTCGCGCCACTAGGATCTCTTAGCGGGCCCCGGGGTGCGGTCCAGAATAGGTTGTGAACATATTTTTTACTATCCCCTTTTATAGGGTTATCCACGTATTTTGATTCGCAAAGATATTCTTTCTGTCAGTAGCAGAGGCTAGAATTGTTAAAGATGGTGAACACTTGATTTTTTTTTTTATGATTTAGTAAAGATGTGCCTGAACTCATACCATAATATGTTTGTTCTTATTTTTTGTCGCCAAAAGTTAATATGGTGCCGCTATAAAAAAGCATGATAAAATTGTTAGGTACATTACCTAATTACGTAAACTTTTAGAGAGCAAAAAAACATGATAAAATTGATTTGTTTCACACGTGCAATCAAAAGTTTGTAGGTAATGTCGGGAGAGAGCACGTCTGTCGAAAGCATCACAACTATGCATGTATGAAATTGGGTCTTTGCAAAGGACCAGGTGGGCACGTGCCCATTGGTGCACCGTGCTGCCTCTGTCCGCGGTTTCAGGCCTCCACTCCCATGGCTGCTGCTGTTTCTCAACTCAGTATATTTGCAGTTAGACATGATAGTGCAGAAAAATATGACAATGGTCAAGCTTGAAGATTAATACTATTAGGCAGTGTAGACGTGAAAATTTGCAAATGCTCCGATACAATCAAACACGTTCTTCTATATTGACCATCGAACTTTGACTTCTATATGCAGTTCATAAGACGGTTTGTAACCCACACTATACTACTCGAGCATCACGTTCATTTGAAAGGGCTGCTCGAATCTTGCAGTGTTCCAACTTGTTGGGCCAACACGCTGCAGATGAAATCCGCCAGGAGGTTGTCAAGCGATGGCAAAATTGCTAGTAATGTTTCTCGCTTAGTCCCTTCCAGTGCTGCTGCTTTTTGCTGCAAAACTGCTTGCATGCTGCTTTGGATGTGTTTTTAGCATCAAGAATGCTTAGAGAAAATCAGATTCTTAGATTTTCTATCAGCAATTGGTTGCCAAAACATCATCACATTGCAGCATATTCCTTGGCTTATATGTAAAGCGCCATGCATAAGTAATAAATCAAGCACTTTAACTGAGTCTAACTATCAAGCTTTCAGACAATTTGCAATAGTTGTTTGGGAGAAACAAAAGCCCTCTCCCAACACCACCTCAAACCTAGTAACTTGCCGACGTATTAAAGCTCAAGGAATAACACAAACAAAAATTCTATAGGAATCCCTCCGCATTTGGTGCAGAGGGATTCTTGACCATGGTTTGCTGATTCTCAACTCAACTTGTTAGTAGTTGAATGGCAGTTCACTACTCAAGCTTTAAAAATGAGAAAATTCTAATACGTACTGAACTCTGATACGCATCAGAAAAATCAACGCATGAAGTGATCCTCATAATTGGGTGTTCATCGGACTGCACATTTATCAAACAGTTCCTTCGATTACTATTCGCAAATCATAGGACAGTATTAACATATAGTAATGCGGACCATACTATAAGATCAGGTACTTATCATTTCGAATGGCTAGTCAAATTTCTGGAAAGGAATCACTGAAAGCTTTCTGAAAGTCACACATCTAAGCAAATAGCTAGGCAACCTAAGCAGTCTACTTTCATTAGCTACCATATCATTTATGGTAGGACCAATGTCAATCTTCACTTCTTCTTTTTCTCTTCACTCTTCTTTATACCCTTCCCATTGCTACGAAGTACCAAGAGGGTGATGATAGTTACGACAATCATAACTTTCTCCATGTGGAAGGGCACAAAGCATCATCTCCCTTGTTCTTCTCTCTTGCACATTGCATAAAAAGTACCTTGTCATGTAGTCATTCAACAGTATTTCCCCATCCCGGAGTGAGCATAGCACCCGCATCCATGCTCCTCCGTATTTGTTCCTTGGACTAAGAATATGGAATTGAGTCCAAGAGCCAGCCGCGCCGTACTCCTTCATCACCCAAACGGCATCTACGTTTTCTTCACTACTCCAGCATTTCATGCCAATGCACCCATCTAAAACCACAAGTTGATAACCATTAGGGAGCACACAACCACTAGATACGGGCATCTCACGGAACTTCTCTTCCAGTAGATCGTCTTGTGTCCAGCTAACCGGTGAAGAGATCCATTTACAAAGATCCCATATTCACCTCGACACCCACGCAAAGTAATGGCAATTTAGATTTTTAAGGCGCCTCCAGCATCTGCTTTTCGTCTCATATACGTCAACAAGAATCTTGCTCGACTGGCTCCCATCGCGTTCGATCTTCCTGTCATGAATCAGTTTAACAACCTTATAATCATCGGTACCTGAAACATAACCAAGTCCATAGTGGACGTCAGAACCAAGCAAGAAAGGATTCTCAAAAGTCGAGACGGGTAGTTTGCTGGATTCTTGAGTGGTTGGTGTTGGAACTTAAATCCTCCCTTACCGAAAGGAAGAGCGTGACAGTCGCCCGGGCCTGGTCACTGCGACCCCCTGAAAGTTCAATTAACTTGTAATTTTCAGGTTATCTAGAAAAATTAGTCAAAGAGAATTCTAGAGTCTGAGTTAAATGAAATAGTTGGAAGATGAAAGGTTATACTCGAGAAGTGTCCAAGCAATTATAAATAGGGTGTCATGTATGATATTAAGTTAAGCCACTAAGGATGGTCAAATGTGGCCATTAAGAGTGTCTTCCCCTCTCTTCGAGTATCCATGTCTTGTACTACGATTTTTCATCGATAGATAAAATTCTAACAGTTGGGTTGAACAAAAGCAGTGATCTTTCGACATCATCAACAATCAACACCAAGCCGTTGCAAGAGCCTTGAACGTAGGCCGAAGCACCGGCTTGAAAATTGAGTTTTTTTGCGATCCCAACGTTGTTGCGATGTAACACACTGTCGAAGTTTAAGGAGTAAAGATACCCATCAAAATTGGAGCGGACAAGGACTCTCTCACGTTTGTCGCTTCGAGAGAGGTGGGTCTTGACAAACAAGGGGTGAGATATTCAGGCGTGCCATGGCTTAGAAACGCACCTGAATCGGCCGAGAGATGTCGCCGGGATTCGAGTCAGTATGTTGTCGATAATGTCTTCGGGACGGTTGACAAAGTTGGCCATTATGAGCTGGGACGTTGTCCGGCGAATTTCGCTTGTCATGTTCTTATATATATGCGGCGGCTTGCCACACTAAACCCTAAATCATATAACCCTAGTCAAACTGAACAACCAAGTTTGGTACACCTTGCTGATCTAACGCTAGAGTTTTGTCGTTGTTGTTGAAATTTATTGTGACGATCTTTTACTGTAAAAATGCATTCAGCGACACATTTTACTAACTATCGTGTTCACGGAGGTATGTAAAAGAGATGCTACATACAAGCTTCGTTTGACTGACTTGACCCCCCTTGGAGTTAATCAGAGTGGCTAGTGAGAGTACAACTTTACACCGGTAATCCGGTGCAAATTACATATATACTTTATGGAAATATGTTATTGTGGTGATTTTATAGTTGCAACCGCTTTTTTGCTCTTTGTACAGTGATAAAAAATGGTCGCTAAATATCTTTTAGTGGTTTTTCTATTTACACTTTCAGCAACAATTCTTAACAGTTATTTTGTAGCATCACTAATAAAAGCTTCTAGAAATATTTAGTGACCACTAATTGTCGCTATATGGAGAGTTGTAACTATATTTCTAGCGTCATTAACTAGAAGCTGCTAAAAATATTTAACAATAATTAATTATCGCTATATGAGAAGTTGTAGTTATCTTCTTACAACCCGAGTAGCGTCCAAATATTTTTTCCTTTAATGGGGTTGCCCACGTATTTTGATTCGCAAAGGCAGTATGTTAGGCCTCCACTCCCATGGTTGATGCTGTTTCTCAGCTCAGCTTATTTGCAGTTGGACATGATAATGCAGAAGAATAGGACAATGATCAAGCTTGAAGAGTAATACTCCGTATTAGGCTGTGTAAATGTGAAAACTAGCAAATGCTCCGATATGATCAAACATGTTCTACTTCGCTGTAGTCTACTTTGCACTGCCTTCTTTCGTTCTACTGGGTTTCTTCTGAACTTGTACTTTAGGCCTCCACTCCAATGCTTTGCTATTTCTCAACTCAAATTGTTAGTAGTTGGATGGCAGTGCAGAAATTGGACAACTTTGACACTATAATCAGACTCTGTCACGTTTAAAAATCACAAAATTCTAAGATTGAACTCTGCTACGCGTTGAAATAATTGACACATGAACTGATCTTCATAATGGGTGTTCATCGGAGTGCACATTTATCAAACAGTTCTTCGACTGCTATACTCTGATCATACGATAGTATTAATATATGAAGGGCTACTCAAATTTATGGAAAGGAATTAAGTCATAAGTTACCATATCAATATCAATAGCTAGGCAGCCAAAGCGGTCTTCTTGAATTTGTTCTTTTTTTCTTCAGTCTTCTTATACCATTCCCATTGCAACTTTCAGGTGAGACGAGGCTCTCCACGAAAGTACCAAGAGGTCGATGAAAGTTACTATAGTTACAAATTTCTCCATTTGGAAGGCCACAAAGCATCACCTCCCTTGATCTTCTCTCTTGCACATTGTACCAAAAAAACTGCATCCTGTTGTCATTGAACAGTATTTCCCCATCCCTGAGTGAGCATATCAATACTCCTGCGTAGTCGTTCCCTGGACTGACAACAGGAAATTTAGTCCAAGAGCCCACCGTGCCATACTCCTTCATCACCCAAACGGCATCTACGTTTTCTTCACTACTCCAGCATTTCATGCCAATGCACCCATCTAAAACCACAAGTCGACCACCATGAGGGAGCACACAACCACTAGGTAATGGCATCTCGCGGAATTTCTCTTCCACTAAATCAAAAGCAATAATCGTCTTGCATCCAGCTAACCAGTGAAGAAATCCATTAACAAAGATCCCATATTCTTCGTCCCACTCATAATCAAAGTAATGGCAACTTAGATTCTGAAGGCGCCTCCAGCATCCGCTTTTCGTGGTATATATGTGAACAAGAATGTTGCTCGACTTGCTCCCATTGCATTCAAACTTCCTGTCATAAATCAGTTCAACAACCTTGTAATCATCAGTACCCGAATCATAACCAAGTCCATAGTAAACGCCATAGTAAACGTCATAAGTAAGCCGGTGAGGATTCTCGAAAATTGAGATTGGCAATTCGCTGGATTGTTGAGTGGTTGGGTTGAACAAAAAAAGCCGGGACATTTTGACATAATCAGCGATCAACACCAAGCCGTTGCAAGAGCCTTGAACGTAGGGTGAAGAACCGGCCTGGAAACTGAGCTTTTTTGCAATCCCAACAACGTTGTTGCTGTCAAAGTTTAAGGAGTAAAGATACCCACGGTAGGAGTGGACAAGGACTCTCTTGCGATGGTTGCTTCGAGCGAGGTGGGTCTTGACGAACAGGGGGTTAGACAATCGGGCACGCCATTGCTTAGAAACGCATCTGAATCGGCCGAGAGATGTCGCCGAGAGTCGAGTAAGTATGTCCTCCATAATGTCTTCAGGAAGGTTGACAAATTTGACCATGGTGAGCTGGGGCGTTGTTTGGCGAATTTCTCTTGTGAGTGATGTTCTCATATATATATGTGGCTGGCTTGCAACACTAAACCCTAATTCATATAACCCTAGTCAAACTGAACAAACAAGTTACGTACACCTTGCTGACCTTGAAAGGGACTGATGACTTGGAGTTCAAGCACTTCTGCAATCAAATGAAAAATTAATTGTGAGCGAGTAATGAAAAAGAAACGTTCTGTTGCAGATCTTACCTATATTTGAATATTCATACTCAGAAACCATTATTTCACGAGTTAGTGGAAAAAGTTAAAAAACAAGTGTGCATCGTGCAAGAGCATCCTCCTAAATAAGGCAGGATGAGCTACACTCCTCATCCTCATCTATCACATGCTTTCCTCTCTCCTCATCTATCACATACAGGTATGCCTTTATTCCCAATCTGTATGTTATCAAATCAATTCCGCCCTAAACAGATTTTGGTGGATGGAAGATAGTAATCACAAAGGTATACACTGGATCAACTGGTACTCACTATGTTGTCCTCTTGACGAAGGGGAGCTGTTCAACCTGGCTCTCCTTGCTAAAATGAGCTGGAAATTTTACTTTGACCCAACGTCCCTTGTTGCCAGAGTACTAAAAGGTAGATATTGTACCACACATGATTTCTTTTTGGCTGCGCCAATAAAAGGCAACTTCTCTCGAGGATGGAAGGGTGTTTTAGTTGGTCAACAGGTCCTGAACTGGGACTACGATGGCAAGTGGGCAACGGACAGATGTTCTCGGTCTGGCAGAACGAATGGATTCCAAATACAACGGGAAATTTGGCTGAAGGGTCCAGTCCACGTACATCCATCAGACATTATTTGGGTCAGTGACTTAATCACGGAACAAGAATGGGATGAACTTTTGATCCGAGATATTTTTCAACTGGAAACAGCTCAAAAGAGGATCTATCCACATCTCTTCTTATAACTATGATGATCAGCTAGTTTGGGATGCCAAACCGGATGGGGTGTTCACCATCAAGCCTGCCTATGACTTGTTATACCATAACCTATAGAAAACACCAAATCTGCTTAATGCTTGGGCCAAACTATGGTCCCTGCCCATCCCACCCAACCAAAATGCTTTTTCTTCTACGGCAAGCATTATGGAAAAGATTACCACTGCAAACAAATCTATGCCGGCTCCATATAATATCACAAACCTATGCCCCCTCTGTCAAACGGCACCTGGAACAACTGATCACTTTTTCTTCAAATGCCCTTGTGTGAGGCCAATATGGTTCAGATTACCTTTTGGTTTAAAGACTGAGCATCTACAGAACACTTTCTTTGAATCGCTAATTGCGTGGTGACTGGCTCAACCGAAGAATCATTCAATACAGCTAAACACGACCACTTATATCTTTGTCACGTTTCAGTGCATTTGGATTAACCGCAGTAGTCTTATATTTCGGTAGGCCTACTTTAACCCATTAACCATCATCAGAGAAATCCAAACCCTTACAATAAATATACTGACCTATACGTGACACCCAATCTCACATATAAATTTCAACCTTGACCTATCCCTTTCACAATTAATTAGGGCGAAGAATGCACTGCGACTCTCTTTATAGCTGTACATGACCAACGTTGTGACTGTCCACAACCAAGGATTATTAGGCTTAATGTGGTGTTTCATTTCAATCCTACAAGACTTAGAGCTGGGATAAGAATCTCCGTGAATAAATTTCGTTGTGGCTCAGCTGCGATTACAACTACTGCTACGAATTACCAGAGGCCAGATCCCTAGCTACTTATGCATACACTGTTATAATCAAGGTATACCAAGATTGGGTACACGAATGCATTGTGGACTTTGGATCTGCTCTGCCAGTTTGTCAAATCTAGTAAATTAAATACCTTGTGGGTAGAAATAGCTAGTAGTATGACTGTATGAGGGGTGCTTTTCTTATTTAGATATGTATGTGTGTAATTGGATCGTAAATCATGTCATGACCTGTAATTTGGTACGTAATATTATGGTATCATGGTGCCAAAATAGTGTAACAATTCTTATCTATATCTATATTATTATCTATATCTATATATATATAAAAAGCTGAAGCCTTCGCATAAAATTGCGACACGTAGGATTTTTAGAACTCTATCTTTGCGCCATGTAGGATTTTTTAGGAACATTCTCCTTCTGCTACATGAGCTTCAACTTTGCATGTAGTAGTCCCCTAACTTAATTGGTCTCTTTTATTTAGAGTCCAACTCTTTTGAATTAGCTAGATACATAAAATAAAATTCAAGAATCTTATTTGTCTTGGTATTCTTTTCCTTTTATACTCTTTTTAACTCTTTACCATAATTTATTATTAAAAAATTCGTAGGTGTAATTTATCCAATATTTTTAAACTTTATAAAACTAAGAAACTAATTATACACCTTTTAAAACTCTACCTAATCAATATACTTATACATTAGGCCTTAATTTTTATTATTAAAATCTCAAAAGTACTTTAAAATAACAATATAAAATCTAAAAAATGTAAAATACGAAAATCATACCCTATTACTAATTTTTTAGTATGATACCATTGGCCCAACTTTCAAAATTCGTATAAATTAGAAAACTAAATCTACTTCTTTTAAAGCTTTACATAATCCAAAAGACTTGAATTCGAACTATTAACTTCTTTAAAACACTTAAAACAAATGTAAACAACGAAAATCATTTATGAAATTACTTGATTAATCTTTACAAATTAAAAAGTAAGCTTTTCTTAGCGTATATTTTCTTTTTTACCTCTTTTTGTTATGCAAAATATCATCCTATTTTGTTTTGGTGTTTTTTTTCCCTTTTTTTCACTCCTACTTATTAGTACTTACTATGATTTGTTATAAAAAATTCTTAGGTACTTTGTCCAATTTTCGTAAATCATATCGAACTGAAAAAACCAATTCTAAAACTCTATCTAATTTGGATCTATACATATTAGGGCTTTAACTTTGACTGTTAGCATCGCAAATATACTTTCAAATAGCAAAATAAAGTCTCATAAATATAAAATACAAAAGCTCATGTACGAACATTAAAGATCAAGATTGCACAACATATCAAAATAGTTGTTTATGTGCAAAAATGTAATAATTATTAAAGTTTAAACTCCAAAATAGAAATAAAAAATACTCCCAAAAATGCAATTAAAATGCACAACAACAAAAAAATGACTTAAAACCTTAAAAGTACTCAAAATATGCAAACATCAGTATATCTTCACTAATTATTTTTAGGTGAATAATCTCAAATTGTAAAATATAACTCATGTACTCTCTAAATGCATATAAACAAAGTATAAATCTACGAGTACAAGTCATAAACACTTTTAATCATCAATAAACTAACTTTTACTGTAACAGTTAGTTAAATTGCTAGCACCTTAACGAACCTCAAATGAAAAAGAAATGTAATGGTATGAGAGACAAGATTATATATTAAAAAAAAACATTGTATCTCACAAGCAAGAGAAAAAAAAACGTAAGGACTTAACATTGACTATTACCAGCTAAAATTTTCGACAAGGAAGAACCATAAATCTATATAGCAGAACAAAGTAAGTTTAAGATAAAAAATTTGTACTTTTACAAAGTTCCATTTCCAATCTGTCATACAAAATGTAGGCATAATCAATTAATTTGTAATCAATTTAACTTCATTTACATGTTAAACTTTTAGTATAAGACTTTGTCTTTTTTATGAGCAATACATCATATATCAATTTAAAAATTAGGTATTGCAACCACAAAAATATGTACCATTTCTCTTTAAAATAAAGTTTGAAAAAAATATTCTTCTAATGTGACAATGTGTAGCACTTTGCATCATTAATTGGTTAACTTACTAGAATTTAATTTGATTACTAGCACTTAAATAGACTTTAAATATGAAAAATATTTACAATCCTACTTCTTAAGTTTTTACAGTGGTTTATGCTAAACATTTTGTGGGTATATTTGGCTGAAGTTTTGTAAACCTTAACTATAAAACTAGAATATTAATTTTACATATTTTAAATTTATATCTAATCAATCTATACATTCTTATTAGGCCTTGAATTTTGACTAATAATAATTTAAAAGTACTTAAATATAACAAAATCAAGTATGACAAATGCATACACGAGAAATATTAACCATCTTTTCTCTTTACGGAATATATAAAACTTAAAAGTATTTTTGATATATCAAAATAAGAGGATATTTAAAAATTAGTTTTAATTATATAACCTCAAACTCTTTTATAAGTCACATTCCCTAATAGACGTAAAAAAAAAGGAATCAAACCTAATATGACTAAATTTCAAAAGTACTTTAAGATATAAAAATAGCAGGCTACTCTACAAATTAATTTTCAACTAAGTAGACTCAGATTCTATAGGTTCACCTCAACAACTGATTAAGTTATTAGGATTTAATTTGATTAATAAAGCTTAAATAAATATTAAATACAAAAAAAAAATGTTTCAATAGTATGTGAAGTAAAAAACTAAACCAATATAGCTCATAAGTTCGAAATTGTAATCACTTAAGCATATTATTTAATATAAACTCAATCAGCCACTAATAATCTATTTGACAATAAGCATAATCATCATTATATGATTATTTATCTCAATCTTTTGCAAAAAAATTATTAAACACTATGGCACTTTTATGATAAATTTAATTGACTAATAACTGTAAAATGTACATAGTAGGCCTTAAATTTCACTATTAACATCTCAAAAAAAATTTAAAACAACAACACAAAATATCACCAAGGTAAATTATGAAAATCATATGTGAAATTTTAATATTAATACTTCACAAGATAAAAGATTTCTTCTTTTATAACTGTTTAACATCAATAACGTGCAAAACTTTTGTAAAACACTCTAAATTTTTTATGATGAATTAAAATAATCATTAGTAGTACAATATACGCATATGTTTAAATTGATTGTCTTAGAAAATCTTCAAGAATAAATCATACAGATGGTCAAAAAATCATCAAAAGTGACCTTGAAGAAAACAATTAAACGCAGATACATAATGCTATTTAGTCTCTTTTTATATTTAATATTACATTTTTAAAGGGTGTTTATTTGAAAGTAAGTGGAATAGCTCCACGTGCTTTATTTTCTATACAAAGTTTCACGGCATGTTATTAGGGAGTTATTTAAGTCTACCCAAAGATTTACTAAATAATGGTTTGTGCCCTTTTTACCCTCTTTTATGAGTTTTGCATTCAATTTAATAGCAATCATCAACTATATCAAATCATCCACAAAATGAGAACGTTGATCAATGATGTGAACTGTAAAATGAAAAAGAAGAAAATGCCTACATTTACTCAGATGGAATATTAATAAAAAGTTCATTCAACGGTTAATAAGTAAATAAATAAAAATATATAGATAGATATGTTTGGTTTCTTGAATGTGTAAGCTCACTTTTTTTGTACAAAACTAAAATTAGTGCTAACGTTACTTTAAAATAGAGTAAAGTTATAATTTGATGTGCAATAATTGATTATTTATTACATGCTTTACTTTTTAATGTTTTTTTTCGTATGTTTCAATATTAATATTATTAATAATTTTGAGTATATAAAAAAATTGAACGATTACAAAACTATATGCAAATGTGCCACTAAATTTTACAAATCTAAATTCAAAGCCATCATTTGACATTTCTTTTATTAAAAATCACGTAGTAAAATATCATTTCTAACAATACATATTACATAATAATTATAGGAGGATATAAAGAATTAGAAAGTCAGTGAAAACTAAATATATTTTTACTTCAATAGTAGTTTTAGATACATTGATATAATCTATTAGCATAGTGATGTACCAAAATGAGTAATTTTGATTATTATGATTTATTATGTATATATGCATCAATGCAGCGAAAATCGTTATATTTATTTTTTAACTTAAAAAGCATTATTAACTATATTATAATATACGATTAATGAGAAAACAAATTACATCTCGACCCGTGCATCCATTAGCTAGTATATATAAATGTCATTCTCATATTAACAATTATATATGTCTTATTGGTTTATCAGTGTTTGGTAGACGACAGCGATACACCATGATTTACCAAAGCAATGGGGATCTTAAACTCGAGGGAAAGTTCAACCAGTGTCATACAACAGTGTTACACCCATTCGCTTAGTACTCGAGCTGAGAGTGGTAACTTAACTTGGGCTAATCCAATTTACAAGGTCCTGAAGTTCATAGATGTGGCTTGTTCTGTTGAAGACGTTCTGCTAGTGCGGTTTTATGGAACCATTGCAGTAGTTTACTTTGCACTGCGTCTGTTCTACTGGCTTTCCGCCGAAGTTATACTTTAGGCCTTCACTTCGATGGTTTACTGTTTGATACTGGACAACAAGATCAAACTTGAAAATTCTAACCAGATTGTATTACTTAGGTTTAAAAGTCAGAGAACTCTAAACTTTGATCTCCAGTACGAGATGGAACAATCAACACAAGAAGCGATCTCCATAACGGGTGTTCATCGAACCGCACACTTATTGAACATTTTCTTTGACTTCTACGCGCAAATCATACGAAAGTATCAGCATGTTACAATTCATACCACAATATCCTACTGTCAGGTAATTATCATTTGGGAGGGCTACTCAAGTTATGGAAATAAATCACCGGAATTAAGCTTTTTGATGACCAAACTATAGTAACAATGCCAATCTCTCACTCTTCTTGTTTCTTTCTTTTTTACTTCACTCTTTTTATGCCATTCGCGTAGCTCCTGTTAGGCGAGACAAGGCTCTCCACGAAAGTAGCCAGAGGTAGATGATAATAGTCATATCTTCCTTCGCGTGGAAGGCCATATAAAGCATCATCTCCGTTGACCTTGTTTCTGTGCTGAGAATGCGGCACCATCTCGTCTGCTGCTATAACTATAAGCAGCCGAGAAGCCATTGCCGATTGACATTTTTGGAGTGTCAACATACACCAGGTTTGACTAGCAATGCTTGTAGATTTCACATGTCCTAGACACTGGAAAGGGCCGTTGCGGTCGTCCAGCAGAAAAATACAGTGGATCATTAATTTTTAAGAATCTGACCATGCGACCTTCTCAGAATGAATAGAAATCTAGTCCTACAAGTTTTATAAACATTCATTGTGAGTGCAACTAAAAATTAGGTTGAACTTCCAATTGGGCGATGTGTTAGATGACGTGCTTTGGTTCTGTTCTTTTAGGATGTTTTTGAAATTTGTTTTCTGTACATGTTGGAGGTGGAATCACGGGAATTTTGACCGATCCTGGTCGGGAAGATATCAACATAACCAGTCTCATGCCTGCGGAGAGACGCTATATGGAGCAGAGGCAGAGAATTGACATACACAAGCTGGCCAGTGACCCCATTTCAGATTTTAACCAGTATCTAGCAAACATGAGCGAGAATCACGATATAGAAACGATAAGAAGAACTAACCTTCGATTCGGGATAAGAAGGAGAGAAGAAGAAGGAGGCAGCGGCGACGGTCGGCGGTGGAGCCGTGGAGGTGGTTTCACTGGTTTGTGGCCGTGGGGGAAGACCAACGACGGTGCAGGGGAGAGGGAGAGAAGAATGAGGCAGCAACGGCCGGCTATGGAGCTGTCGGCAGAGTCGCAGAGACGGAGACACGAGGCAGCGGCGGCCGGTGTGGTAATGGGAAAGTCTAAGTCGGCAGCGGCAGAGAGTAAGAGAGAAGGTAGAATTTAGGTTTCTTGAGGCAGAATGGATGGCTAAGATTGCATCCAGGGCGGATCCAGAAAGTTTAATCGGGGGCGCCAAAAAGACATAAAAAAAATTGATGACTAACATAAAAGAATGAAGAAGGTTTAAGTTCATCAACATTACTACAGCTAACATTTTTTGTTTGAAAGAACTAACCAATTGTGTGTGACTTTGACTTCCCCATCTACAAAAATAAGCATATTATAATTAGCGCAACTATTGAATACGTTAAATGCATAATAAATTGCTTAGTTCGTGTTTTTTCGTAACTATTAAATACATTAATAATATAAGAATTAAACTAATGAATAGCGTAGCTATTGAAATAGCGTAACAATTGAATACGTTAATACTATAATTAGCGTAACTATTGAATTTGTTAATGCTCCAAGAATTAAACTATAAACAAAAGAACTCATCTTGATCAATTCGTGTTTTTTTGGTAATCCGTAAATTTGAAATTTGAGATTTGGAAGAATGAAGAATGAGAACGAAGAAGATTATGACGACCGATGACACAAAGAATAAATAATACAACAAATGAAACCCTAATTAATTAGTTACTATATAATGGCATTTTCGTAAATATGTGAAATGTAAGTATTATTATCAATAACTAAAAACAAATCCAAAAAATTGGGGGGTGCCGTGGCCCCCCCCCCCCCAGCCATGCTACAGTTCCGCCCCTGATTGCAAGATGCATAGGGAAAGTATACCGGGGCGGGTACGGGTCGCGGGCGGATCGGTTACCGGGGCGGATTGAGGTGCATACCATACCCCACCTTAACCCGTTGCGGGTTTTTAAAAAAAATATCATACCCGCCTCACGACCAGGTCAAAGTCAAAATAACCCGCTCTTACTAGGGCGGGGCGGGACGTAGATCCGCGGGTTCGGATTTTTTTGCCATCCCTACAAATAAGGTGAGTTTTGTCCCTGTTTTTAAGATCTATAGCGACGATCTTTTGTCGTTAAAATGTATTTAGCGACATTTTCTATTAACGGCCATATTGACGGAGATATATGTAAAAGAAAGGCTAAATGCAAGTTTTGTTGGATTGACTTGACCCCCCTAAGAATCCTGAATCAGAGCGGCCAGTAAGAGTAGAACTTTACACAGTAATCCGGTGACCGGTGCAAACTAAATACAACTTTTTAAAGATATACAACAGTAGTGATTTATAGTTAGAATTTTTTTTACCGCTAACAGTATTGTAGAATGATAGATACAACTTTTTTTTATAGCGACAAGAAATGGGCGCAAAACATTGTTAGTGGCTTTTCTGCTACCACTTTCAGCAACAATCATTAACAACATTTTTTTAGCATTATTAAATAAAAATTACTAAAAACATTTATTGACCATTAATTGTCGCTATATGAAGAATTATAATTATCTTCTTAGTATCACTATATAAAAGCTACTAAAAATATTTACTAAATGTAATTGTCGCTATGTATAGAGTTGTAGTTATCTTCTCACAACCTGAGTAGTAGCTAAAATTTCCCTTTATAGTTTATGTTACCCTCTTTAATGGGTTGCTGACGTATTTTGATCCTCAAAGGCAGTATGTTAGGCCTCCACTCTTATGGTTGCTGCTGTTTCTCAGCTCAGCTTATTTGGAAGTTAGACATGATTGTGCAGAAAAATAGGACATTAGGTTGTGTAAATGTGAAAACCAGCAAATGGTCCGATACAATCAAACATTTTGTTTTGTATCAACTCTCAAATGTTGACTTCTATACGTAGTTCATAAGACTGTCTGTAATTTACACGATACTATTCAAGCATCACGTTCGTTTGAAAGGGCTTCCTGAATCTTGCAGTGTTCCAACATGTGGAACCAACAAGCTGCAGATGAAATCTGCGAGGAGGTTGTCGAGAGATGGCAAAATTGCTAGGAATGAGTTCTCTTTTAGTCCCTTCCACTTCCAGTGCTGCTGCTTTTCGCTGCAAAACTGCTCGAAGGCTGCTATGGATGCTGTTTTAGCAACAAGAATGCTGAGAGAAAATCTCGCGGTTCTGAAATGAGGGAATCATATTCTAAGATTTTCTCTCAGCAACTTGGTTACTAAAACATCATCACATAGCTGCATTCCTTGGCTTATATATAGAGCATCAAGAATAAGTGACAAATTTAGCACTCTAACTGATTCGAACTATTAAGCTTTCAGACAATTCGCAATAGTTGTTTGGGAGAAACGAAAGCCCTCTCACAACAACACTGCAATGCAAGTAGCTTGTCCACATATTAAAGCTCAAAGAATAACACACCAAAAAAAAACCAGAGATGATTCATCACTTCAAATAAAAGGGATTCTTGACCATGGTTCAAGCAATTGGAAGAAGCCCCCCCAGATGAATTTGAAGTTGTTCTGGGTTGCACTCAAGTGGATAGCCATTTTAGTACTTCTTTCTACCGAAAACTGAGATTTTAAGCTCACCTCTCAATCGCACCAAAGACGGAGCTAGTGCAGGTTGCTGTTGCCCAATCGGAAAGTCCTTTCTTTGGGATGTGTATAGCAGTATCGTGGAGTTAAATTTAGATTTTTCTAGGGAGTTACATTATGCTTTTGGATGACATGTATAGACTGTGTTTTGATCGTAAGGTGGACAAGATTTTGCTAAAAGATTGTCTGCTTGGTATAGAGAAATGATTTACCTTTCCTTGCAATCGAAAGCGAAGTTTCATTTTATTTACTTAATTTAGTGGTAATGTGGTATTAGGTCAAAGAAAAATCTAAAAATTTGAAAAAAAAAATCGATTTCTTGTGGTGTTGCACTTAAAAGGATTCAAACATAGGACCGATGTATTGTAGGGCATGGGGACTAAGGCCTTCCTCATTTTTTTGACAAAAAAGCCCTTCCATTTTACAAAAATATCGCTAAATGTCTATTTTCTTCTTAATTTATCGCCAAAAATATATTTTTATAGCAGAAGCAGATCAACCTTGTACATGCACAAAAGTTTGCAAAGATAGCCAAATTATGTAGCACTTCATTTTGCGAGTTGGTCACATGTGGATGTCTTGGTGATTGCTATCGCTACGGGTGTGGTTTTGCATTGTGGGGTTTGTTATCGGAGTCCTCGAGGCACTAGAGGAGAGCGCAAACATCCGTATGCACCAGCTCAAGCTTCCCTTTGGCTCTCCGTGCTACTTCCTTCATAAATGGACGACGATGATGCTTACCAAGCGCACAGCCTTCACACACGCCATGTTTATCTTCAGTAGTAGGCAATCCTTGTACCAATTTTTTTTTCTGAAAATGTAACTTAAGACCTTGAAAATTTAGATGCCCAAATCTCTTGTGCCATAACCGTGAATCTTCGACGATATGTGCCTTCATTGCAACATCTCTGACGTACTTCAAGGTGGATGGGAAAGTTCTATTACTTTCCATTCTTATTTTCTTCACAAGCTGCCTTGGTTTCCTATTGTCATATATAATGCATCCATTGCCTTCAAAATCAAGTTTATGCCCATGCTCTAATAGTTGTCCAACACTAAGCAAATTCTGATCTAGTTCAGGAACAAGTAGAACATCTCGAATAAACATATCTCCTTCATTGGTGTGAACACCAATTGTTCATTTCCCTTTAGTTTCAACCAATGCTCCATTTTCCAGCTTTACTTGGGATTTGAAAGTGCTATCCATGTCTAGGAAAAGACTTTCATTTCCTGCCATGTGATTGCTACAACCGCTATCAAGAAACCACACATCTCTCTTATGTTCAATGACACTTTGGCAAGCATAAAACCGATTTAATTTTCTTCATCTTCTTTTTCTTCCGCAACACTTGCTTGCTGAAAATTCTTTGATTTACAGTTCCTCTGCACATGTCCAAATCTCTTACATTTGTGGCATTATGGCTTCCCTCTAAACCAACAATCTTTCTCTACATGGCTGCCCCTTTTACAAATGTTACACTTTTGTGATGCACCATCATCATTCTGCCTTCTCTCAAAGGTTCTTCTTGTTTTATCTTTTCCCTTAGAATCGTTACCTTTCCCTCCAAATGTATGTTTTCTATTTTGTCCAAGATTCTGGAACTTTCTTTCATCATTCTTTGATGAACCAACATGGAGTTTAGATTGAAAAGCATTCTCAATGGATTTCTCAGAGTGTTTTGCCAATCTTTGCTCATAGGACTTTAAAGAAGCCATCAATTCTTGAACACCCAGTTCAGAAAATGTCTTTGGTTTCTTTAATAATGGCTACCTTTGGATCAAATTTCTCAGGTAAACTGATTGGAACATTTTCAACAATTCATCTATTGCTAATCTCTTCACCATGAGAATTCATTTGATTGATTAGATCCATGAACTTAGTAAAAAATTCAACTAAGGTTTCATTCTCTTTCATCTTCATATTTTCAAAATCTCTTTTAAGAGTTTGAAGATTGATAGCTCTTACCTTGTCATCACCATGGTACTCAACTTTGAGAATATCCCAAGCTTCTTTTGCCTTTGTTGCTCTGATTATTCTGGGAAAGATGGATTTGGTGACTCCTCTTTGGATCATAGAAAGAGCATTTGCATCCTTTTGTCGAACCTCTTCCAATTTCTTCTTTTGATTTTCGGTCAAATTCTTCGTCGATTCGGGTTTCGGCAAACCCATTTTCGACCAAATCCCACAGTCCCATAGATCTGAAGATTGTTTTTATCTTCACAAACTAGAAATCATAGTCTTCTCCATCAAACTCTGGAACATAGGCTAGTTGTGACCCACTAATGTTGGCCATGCTGAAATTTATGCTCAATCGGTGATTTTGGCTCCGATTCGTCACAGCAATCTACCTCTCACGAACCTAGCTCTGATGCTAGTAAATGTTGGCTGGTTCTAGAGCTGAAATAGGTTAGATAACACTCAAAGAAATAGTTTTAAGGATGCTAAAGAGGTCTGCATTTGAGCAGCTAATAAGAGAACACAGCAGGAAACAGGGGAAAATAGACTGACTTTTCACTAAAATCATTCTTCAGTTCTTACACTCTAATTTCAGCACAACACTCATGCTAGAACCTCCTATTTGCACTAATAACAAGCTAACAAGTGGCCTACATGCAATATCCAAGTTAACTCAACTCAATAAACTCATACAAGACACAACCAAGGTTAGCAAAAGCTAACTAGGTAACACTAACAAGCTAGGACAGCACATTACATATCAATAGTCTTGGACTCAAACTCTTCTCGCTTGAATTTGGCCGGTTCATATATCTGTTATTGTTTATCGCTGTGTCTCGTAGCAGTATACCTTGATTTACCAAAGCAATGTGGGGCTTACACATGCGGGAAAGTTCAATGTATGTTACACATTGTTAAACCCATTCTATTAGAACTCGAGCCTAGAGGTTGGTAACTCAACTTGGGTTTATCCAAAATAAAAGGTCCTAGAGTTCCCAAATGTGGCTTGTTCTGCTGCTTCTGGGTTTTATGAAACCATTGCAGTAGTTTACTTTGCACTGCCCTTTGTTCTACTGGATTTCTGCTGAAGTCGTACTTTTGGTCTCTACTTCAATGGTTTGCTGTTTCTCACCTCAACTGATTAGTAGTTGGATGGCTGTAGAAACTGGACAAGGATCAAACCTGGAAATTATAATCAGATTGTGTTAGCTAGGTTAAAAAATCAGAAAACTCTCTTGATCTCTTAGTACGAAATGGAACAATCGACACAAAAGGGTGAACCTCATAACTGGTGTTCATCGAACTGCACATTTATTGAGCATTTTCTTTGATTTCCATTGGCTTATCATACGACAGTATCAATATGTTGTAATTCATACAACACTATCCTAAGATCAGGTAATTATCATTTGGAAAGAAATCACAGAAAGCTTTCTGAAAATCACACATATAAGCAAATAACTAGGCACCCTAAGCAGTCTACTTCCGTTACAATATCATCTTCGTTGCATTCTTCACATACAGATACACAAACTATAGTAATAAAGCCAATTTTCTCCATGTGTTAGGTGAGACGTGCGAGGTTCTCCACGAAAGCGCCAAGAGGTCGATAGGTAGGATGGGAAGAACTGTCGCCCTGTGGAAGGCCGCCACAAAGCCTCATCTTCCTTGATCTTCTCTCTTGCACATTGCACCAAAAGTACCTCGTCAGGTAGTCATTCAACAGTATTTCCCCATCCACGAGTGAGCATAGCCCCTGTGCCGGTACTCCTCCACACCCCTTCTCTGGAAGAGGGAACCTAATCCAAAAGCCTGCCGCGCCGTGCTCCTTCATCAACCAAATGCCGCCGTCGTCTTCTTCACTCCAGCATATGGTGCCAAGGCACCCATCTAAACCCACAAGTTGACCTCTACGAGAGATCATACAACCACTGGGTAATGGCATCTCGCTGAATTTCTCTTCCGCTAAATTAAAAGCGATGATCGTATTGCGTGCAGCTAACCAGTGAAGAGACCCATTTACAAAGATCCCACCTCCCCTCCACACCAGCTTAAAGTAAGGGCAACTTAAATTTTTAAGGCCCCTCCAGCATCCGCTTTTTATCTCATATATGTCAACAAGAATGTTGCTCGACCACCTGCGAAGAATCAGTTTAACAACCTTGTAACCATCAGTACCTGAATCATAACCAAGTCCATAGCGGACGTCATGAATACGCCGGGGAGGATTCTCGAAAGTCGAGACGGGTAATTCGCTGGATTCTTGAGTGGTTGGGTTGAACAAAACCACTGATCTGTTATCATCATCGACGATCAACACCAAGCCGTTGCAAAAGCCTTGAAATTTGGCTGAAGCATTGACCTGGAAATTGAGAATTTTTGCGATCCCAACAACGTTGTTGTCGAAGTTTAAGGAGTAAAGACACCCACCATCGGAGCGGGCAAGGACTCTCTTGCGATGGTTGTTCCGAGACAGGTGGGTCCTCACAAACAGGGGGTGAGATATTCGGGCGCGCCATGGCTTAGAAACGCACCTGAATCGGCCGAGAGATGTCGCCGGGAGTCGAGTCAGTATGTCCTCGACAACGTCTTCCGGAAGGTTGACACCGTTGGACATTTTGAGCTGGGACGTTACCCAGAAGAATGGACAAGAGTTTCTTCTGGTGAATCTCTCTTCTGATCTTCTTATATATGTGGGGCTGGCTTGCTACCCTAAACCCTAAATCATACTTCACTCTCGTCAAACAGAACAAACAAGGTGAGTTTTGTCCCTGTTGTTAAGATCATAGCGACTATTTTTTGTCGTTAAAATATATTTAGCGATATTTTTCATTAACGGCCATATTGACGGAGATATATGTAAATGAAGGCTAAATATAAGCTTCGTTTGATTGACTTGACTCCCCTAAAAAATTAGAGCGGCTCAGTAAGAGTACAACTCTACTCAGTAATCCGTGACCGTTACTGCTAACAATATTGTAGAATGATAGATACAAATTTTTGTATAGCGTTATTAACAAGATTTTTTAGCGTTATTAAATAAAAATTACTAAAAACATTTATTGACCATTAATTGTCGCTATATGGAAAGTCGTAGCTATCTTTTTAGTGTCACCATATAAAATGTACTAAAAATAGTTAGTAATCGTAATTGTCGCTATATGTAGAGTTGTAGTTATCTTTTTACGGCCCAAGTAACAGCAAATATTTCCCTTTATAGTTTATGCCATCCCCTTTAATGGGTTGCCGACGTATTTTGATCCGCAAAGGCAGTATGTTAGGCCTCCACTCTCATGGTTGCTGCTGTTTCTCAGCTCAGCTTATTTGCAGTTAGACATGATTGTGCAGAAAAATAGGACAATGGTCAAGCTTGAAGATTACCATTAGGCTGTGTAAATGTGAAAACCAGCAAATGGTCCGATACAATCAAACATTTTGTTCTGCATCAACTCTCAAATGTTGACTTCTATACGTAGTTCATAAGACCGTCTGTAATTCACACGATACTATTCAAGCATCACGTTCGTTTGAAAGGGATTCCTGAATCTTGCTGTGTCCCAACACGTGGAGCCAAAAAGCTGCAGATGAAATCCGCGAGGAGGTCGTCGAGAGATGGCAAAATTGCTAGGAATGAGTTCTCTCTTAGTCCCTTCCACTTCCAGTGCTGCTGCTTTTCGCTGCAAAACAGCTCGAATGCTGCTATGGATGCTGTTTTAGCAACAAGAATGCTGAGAGAAAATCTTGCGGTTCTGAAATGAGGGAACTTGATATCTAAGATTTTCTCTCAGCAACTTGGTTGCTAAAACATGTATCCTTGGCTTATACATAAAGCATCAAGCATAAATGACAAATCTAGCACTCTAACTGAGTCTAACTATCAAGCTTTCAGACAATTTGCCATAGTTGTTTGGGAAAAACAAAAGCCCTCTCACAACAACACTAAATGCAAGTAACTTGTCCACATATTAAAGCTCAAAGAATAACACACACACACACACACACACACAAAGGGGGAAAAAAAAAAGCCTATAGAGATGATTCATCACTTCAAAAGACCATCACCCCCACACAAAGGAAAAATCAAAACTAGTGTATCGTGTCCGGTTCATAAAAGGGATTCTTGACCATGGTTCGAGCAATTGGAAGAAGCCCCCTAGAAGAATTTGAAGTTGTTCTGAGTTGCCCTCAAGTAAATAGCCATTTTAGTACTTCTTCCTACCGAAAACTGAGATTTTAAGCTCACCTCTCAAACGCACCAGAGACGGAGCTAGTGCAGGATGCTTTTGCCCAATTGGAAAGTCCTTTCTTTGGGATGTACCTCCAAACTGGCTCCATGTGCTGCATTACCCCCAAATCGCACCACTAGTGTGCTACCAACCGATACCAATTATTTCTCATCGAGGCTGGGCGCAATCAGCATAATACAAGCAAAGTTGAAATGATGCTCAAAGAACATGATACAGAGAAATACTATGAAACAATAAGCATACTAAAAAGTCAAAGGCATCCTTTTCTAAGGGACGGACGAAGTAATTGTTTCCTTACATCAGATATGATATAAGTTACTTAGATTTCAGACCGTTTAACATAGTAGTTTTCCCTCTTCCAACAAGTAGTTCGAAGTCTAAATGATAGGTGGCACCCACGCATGAAAGGGTTCAAATCAGTTCATAAACTGTGATATAGAAACCAAGGAACAAATTTAAACTCATGATATATTAACTAACATTCAGTTTCACATATTTTACTGTTCATCAGATAAATTAAACTAAAAGACCTACAATCATTGCAGACTGAAAGGCTACGTCTATGCCAAAGGTTCGTCACTCCTAATAATGATTACCGGGACAACAGGAAATAATATCTAGTCGAACGTGTACCGTTCAGCCGGGGGAAAGAGATTCTTCAAAATAGTTTTAGTAATTGGAAGAAGACCCAACAGAGCAATATGGAGTTGTTCTGAGCTGCTCATCCTTACAGTGATCTGCCCATTTAGCTGCTTGTTTAGTCCAGCAAGAATAGCCATTTTAGTACTCCTTCCTACTGAAAACTGAGACTTTAAGTTGCATCCCCATAAAAGGTCACCTTTCCAATGAACTAAAGACAGATCTAATGCAGCTTGGTCCTGCCCGATAGGTAAATCTTTTTCCTTGAGACGCACTTCCAAGTTGGCTCCATACGCTGCATCCCCCTGAAATCGTACAGCTCCAGTGCAACCAACCAATACCAGTCGCTTCGTGACAGCAATCTCGTCTTCAACTTTGACTCCAGTAATTACATTTTTGCCTATCAATGACATGGATACCCCAGCAGCTGCTCTATTCCTTTTGAAATTCACAAGCTTTGTTTCACCCTTCAGGATGTACACAATCTGATTCTCATGGGTTTCGATGTCGAACCCTCCCATGATTGATCCATTTTCCCCAAGCTTCGCTGAAACTGAGGAATCTAAGTGAACATTAAAGTCTTTCTTATCTTTTTTCATGTGAACAGCAACTACAGCTGGGAATCTCCCAGCAATTGCAAGACTGTCTTCCAAGTTCACGCCATCATACCCATAATCATGGTCCCACCCATGGCTGTCCATAATTGGCAGTATATGAAGCTGGGATCTGGGTTCTAACGATCTGTATCTATAAATAGGATCGTCTCCGTCAAATGAAGGTGGGAGTGGCTTGTCAGGTAAGGGAACTGCTTCAACATTTGGACTAGCACTTTCGGGGTTTCCATCTTCTTCCATGCAGCCATAATCTTTTGCGTCATCTTCCCTTTTCTTTTTCAACTTTCTCATCCTTTTGACTTCCATTAATTGCTTTTTCTGAAGGAGCTTCACGCGATAATCGTACTCCTTGTAATAAGCTTTCTGTTGATCCTTACTAAGCTTATCAAGCTGAGACATCTTCAGAGGCTTGAATGGTGGGAGTTGATCATACTCGTCTTCATCTTCCAGGTCAGAATCAGAAAGCGATCCCAAATCAATGTCAGATCCAACATTCTCGCCACCTTGATCAGAAGAAAGTTTTGGATGAAAATAGGACTGCAAAAGAGAAGACAAGAAGTAGGGAAGAGACGGAGAATGCATACAGAAGCCAGGGAGTTGTCTATGGTTCAACAAATCCCGAGTTTCCATCACTGAATGAGCTTCAGATAAGATCTTCTTGGAGTAACATAAAAGAAGTAGCTGGGTTTTCCAAGTTTCTCCATTTGGGAGCACTAATTGTCCATTTCCGTGCTTTTTACACGAAGGATGGTTTTCAACAAGGGACACTGGAATAGTCAAGCCCAGCTTGCCAACTGCATGGCTAATCAGCCGGTTAATAACATGTGCTCTCTGAGTAACAAACCCCTCATAGTCAAATGGGGGGCCAGAAGGTCCCTCTGGGGGAATAGAGGAGGCATGGGTCAAAGTAAAAACCGCATTACGCCATGTCGATGAACCGAGAGAATCAGTGATTGACTTTAGCAATGGTAGCTCATCATGATCCCTAATATATGAATCTAGCCGATCAACATAGAGGATAACATCAGGTGGAAATTTCTTCATTTTTTTTTTCACAGAAGACAAAGTTTTGCAGTTGAAACGGGATTCTGTCACGCAAGACCTAAGACCGGGTGTATCTAATAGCCGAACTTTAACTCCATCAATGGTCCCCACTATCTCTTTAACTGTGGTTGTGGCGTGTTCAAATGCACTGATGGTGGTTCTTTCTTCACCAAATATGGAATTTATTATTGCACTTTTACCTACTCCAGTTTTCCCGATAACCAAGATGTTCAGAGAAAAGTTCAAATCACTCTTATCCTTTGCTTCAACCTCCATAGCAGCCGTTTTGGCAAATTCAAGGTCGAATGCTCGACAAGAAGGCTTCCCTGCAGCAAGGACCAGTCGTTGCAGAACCTGTTCAACTATAGGATCGTGAATAGACCGCCCTAGTCTCTGGACAAGCCTCAAATATACGATCCTTATCTGTTGTATCTTCTCAAGCTTCTTCTTTTCTTCTTCACTTAAGATTTCCTCAATTTCATCTGTAGCCACAAGCTCTCCAGGAACTCGAAGAGTGTCATTGTCTAGTTCAAAATTAGGTCTTACACTGGAACTATCATTCTGTGACGCATCTTTGGCAGCTTTCAAAAGCAATGCTGATGCTTCAGAATCCAACAATTCGTGTCTCTCACTTTCCTCATCAGACTCCGCAGCTAATCTCCACGACCCACTCCCCGAAGTCTTTTCACCAGTAAATTGGTTTGCTGTATTCTCATATGAAACCACACCGCCGTCCGCTTCAGCTAATTTATCTGGACCAGCTTCAACTTCATCTATGCTTTCTACTAATACTTCAGGGTCCAGATTGGAACCTAGTGATGCTGGTTCGAGAACATTTTCCTCCATGACATCGCCTTCAGTAATTTTTCCCAGCGTTTCACAAGGTTCTAAGGCTTTGGAACATTCCTTACACTGTATCCCATTTTTCACATTGGCATGATCACTTGTCTCATCCACATCAATAACAACGGTTCCTTGCAAGTCCATGCCATTAACAACTAAATCAGCTTCCTTACTTGAACCAACATCCTTATCTGCTTCAATGTGGTTGGACTGAACAGCATAATCAATCACGGTACTTACTTTACCACCATCGAAGATTTCCTTATCCCATTCACAAGCCACCGCCATACTCTTTTCATCTAACCAAATATTCTGTTCCACAAATTCAGGTGCTTGAACTTCTTCAACAGGATACTTCACATCCTCATCCATCTCCGCATTCCCAAAAGGAACATATTTTTGACTCACCACCAAAGACTTGACATCTGGTTCTTCCGTAACATCAGGACAGTTCATTTCATCCAATTCAGCTAATAGAGTTTCTTCAACAGATTCCTTTATGACAATACCCTCCTCTTCGTAAATACTCAAATCCCCATATACAACTTCCCCGAAATCTACGTCCTCAACAACATCAATTTCTACCTCAGATATCTTAACTTTAGGTGCATTACCGAACTCTCCCGCGATTCCAATACCAGGAACCCTAACAACACCGGAAAACCCGTCATCTTCCACAACCTCACTGCCCGCAGAATCATCGTCGCTGTCCCCCGACAACATTGCAATAGGCACACCCATCTTTGGTAGCAACAAAACTCTGCTACCCATGCTTCTCCCTACAGTATCCTCGTCAGTATCAGACACCAAAGGCCTAGAAACGACAAATTCCTCAACAACACTAGTCTTTTCCACAATTTCTTCATCAGGGTTTGTCCCAATAGACCTATAAACAGTAAAATTTTCACCTACACTACTATTTTCTGCAAATTCTTCATGTGGGCTTGTCTCCAACGACCTAGAAACAGCATAAGTTCCACCTGCACTGCTCTGTCCTAGGGTTTCATCATCCGGGTGCGTCGCAAAAGGCCTAGAAACTGTGTGAATTTCAACTACACTACTCTGTTCAAGGGTTTCATCATCTGGGTGCGTCACAAAAGGCCTAGAAACTGCATGAATTTCAACTAGCCTACTTTGTTCAAGGGTTTCATCATCTGGGTCAGCAAAATAGGGCCTCTCCGACGCTGCATCAACCTCCTCCTCACCACTGACAAAGCCCTCAGAGCCAAACCCATTATCACTACTGCTAGTATAGCTAGTGTTACTGTTTTCCTGATAATCAGAATCAGAATCAAGAGTCAGGGGAGCTCTAATAGGGAGAGAAGAACCTGTTAAGCTGGACAGAGAGGTCCCTTCTGTTGGCTTCAAGTCCATGGAGGCAAAGCCAAACTCGTTTTCTATTCCTTTGCGCATGAAAGAAAAAAATGTGGAAGACAAACAGAGGAACTTGACAGGTTAGATTTTAGGGTCTCTTTTTGGATTTTACATGGATTGTTGTTCTTCTTGTTGGTGTTGTGTGTTTGTTCTGTTCGAGGTTATGATTGGGTTGGTGAGAACAAGAGACACACAGTGTCACACATATAGGCGGTGAGATGAGGTTGGAGTATGGAGACAACTTGGTGGTTCTCTTGGGTACACATATAAACCCTTCTTGTGTGCTATGTGTCTCTCTGTTGTATACCAAAAAGAAAAATATACAAAAAGACCTTTTCAGATTTTTTTTAAAAAATAGAATAAAGTTAGTTTTCTTTACCATAAAAGGTTACAGTTTTATTTTATATGTGCATTATAAAGTATCACAAAATTCTGAAATGAAAAAAAAAGAAAATTATTGACGAGTGATTATTGAGTATCAAAGTTCTATTTTTTTTATTAAATTACATTTTTAACATCATTTGATTTAAAATTTTAGCGCGAGAAGAATCTAGTTAGGGGCTCGACCCCTTACTTTGAATAATTAAAACATGCCAAAGCTTTCGAGAGATTAGTTAATGTGTGCTAAGTATGATGTGCAAGTATGTAAAGCAGTAATTAGTTGGTCATAGAAATTTCCTTATAGGAATTTAAAATTAAAGCATAAAATAGCAGTATCGTTGAGTTAAATTTAGATTTTTTTAGGGAGTTAAATTATGCTTTTGGATGACATGTATAACTGTGTTTTAACTATAAGGTGGACAAAATTTTGCTAAAAGATTGCCTGCTTGGTATAGAGAAATGATTTACCTTTCCTTGCAATCGAAAACGAAGTTTCATTTTATTTACTTAATTTAGCGATAACGTGGTATTAGGTCAAAGAAAAATCTAAATTTTGAAAAAGATCGATTTCTTGTGGCGTTGCACTAAAAAGATTCAAACATAGGACCGATGTATCGTAGGGCATTTTTTTTTACAAAAAAGCCCTTCCATTTTACAAAAATACCGCTAAATGTCTGTTTTCTTGTTAGTTTATTACAAAAAAACTATATTTTTATAGCACAAAGTTTGCAATGATAGCCAAATTATGTAGCATTTCGTTTTTCGAGATTTCACATCCGAGAAGAACACATTATTTTGGACGTTAAAAATAAATCTTAGAATTGAGCGTCACTTTGAGAAACAGGCGGCCGTTTTAGTTAAAACGGCCGCCTGTTAATTCCGTTCCGTCACCACCATTGGCTTTCCCGGTGGGTGGTAACGTGGTAGAGGTAGACTAGCCTAGATTTGTTTGAGTTCGGGTTTTTTTTTGTTTAGGCAATTGATTGATGGGTTCAGTGAGCTGGTCACCTGTGGCTGTCTCGATGATTAATATCGCTCAGGTGTGGTTTTGCGTTTTTCGACATCGATGATGGGTTGGTGTTTGTTTGCGGGGTTTGGTGTTGGAGTCCTCGAGGCGTTAGAGCAGAGTCGTGGAGCTACCTATTCGTGTTGTGGTGGTTGCCGGTGGGGGGTTAATTTTTTTCATGGGTGAAGTGCGACCGTGGGTTTGGAGAGTCTAGATCTGGGTTATTTTCATCTAGGGTTTTTTTCCCCTCCTTCCCCCTAGTTGTCCCCCACCCCACCCCACCCCAACGATCTAGAAAGGTTTTGTGGTGATAATTGAAGCTTTAGGTTTCTGCCCTAATGTGTTGTTTGTTGTTTTAGGTTGATTTGTTTGAGGAACATGCAGAGGTGGTTTTGATCAATGGCTGCAAGTGGTCCACAGGGGTCTTCGGTTGGTTTATCCAATGGTGTTTGGCCTGTCGACGATTGGGTCTTGTCCGGCGAAGTTGCAAATGTGCAGGTCTCAGTTGATGATTGGAATTTGGATGAATTTCCGTGGGTGAATCTATCCTCTGGGGCTCGGCAGCAGTGGAATAGCCAGTGACGATGGTGTTTTCGGCGGCAGTGTGAAGCACGGGATTTGAGGCCATGTGTCAGTGATGGTGACAGGTGGCTAGGAGTTGGTTTGTTTTTAGCATTTAGTTTTAGTTCTCTGTTTTAGTTAGGATTTATCTTGTTTATTTTTCCTAGTTAATCACTCTAATAAAAAAATAAGGGATAATTACACTTATGTCCCTGAGGTTTAAGTGAAATTACACGCGTGTCCATAAGTTTGGAAAATAGACACTTATATCCTTTGACCTAACGGAATACCCAAATACATAACGGAATTGTCGAAATGACCATATTGCCCATGACTTAAACTGTAATTACTTGAAACGCCATCCCCTTTTATCTCCCCCATCCAGCTGCCGCCGTCAAGGCCATCGCCGCCACAAATGCAAGCCAAGAAACCGACTAGGCAAATGAAAAATCCAATCTGGGTTTTACAATCAAACCATTTTACCAACAAACCATTTGTTTTATTTCCATCAAACCATTTTACATTTCACTCTGATTTGCTGTAGGAGTAGACAAATGGTGGCCACCACCACCGCCAAGACCCAATTTTAGAGCCCAGATCTCTTGACGGGAACCCATTCGGCAATTTATGGAAATGCAACCGCATTTCCATTTTTATTTCGAAGGCGCTGACAATGCCATAACCCATACGATGGTGGGGTGAGGGAGGGGGCTGCCGGCATGTGGGGTGGGATGAGGGAGGGGCTGCCGGGGGGGGGGGGGGTAAGTGAGGGAATGGACTGCCGTTTGAGGTGGGATGAGGGAGGGGTTGTCGGCGAGGTGGGGTGAGGAAGGGGCCTATCAGCGAGGTGAGGTGAGGAAGGGGCCTGTCGACAAGGTGGGATGAGGAAGGGGCTGCCGGCGAGATGGGGTGAGGGAGGGGACTATCGGCGGCGTGGGGTGAAGAAGGGGCTGTCGCGAGGGTAGGCTGAGGGAAGAGGCTGTCGGCGGTGAGGTGGGGTGAGGGAGGGGACTGCCGGCTGGGTGGGGTGAAGGAAGGGCTGCCGCCGGGGTGGGCTGAAGGAAGGGTTGGCGGTGGCTAGGTGAGGTGAGGGAGGGGGCTGCCGACGGCGAGGTAGGGTGAGGGAGGGGGCGACTGGAAATTCAGATTTGGAAGAGAGAGTTTCTAAAAAGATTTGGAGAGAGAAACCCATTTCTTTAAAAATTAAGTTTTTAACAAGGGTAGTATTGCCATTTAAAAAATACATATTGATGACATCACCGAAAAAATACACTTTTTGGACGAATACTTGACGGATGGACACAAGTTTTACCTTTTTAACGTTTGTGGTCACGGTCTGATACTTTTTGAAATTTAATGTCATTAATTGTAATTACCCCAAACCTCAGAGGATACTGCTGTAATTAACTCTAAAAATAATTGTTATTTATTTAACTTTATGATTTTTTTTTATTCTTATTACTTATCGGACGAGATTGTCGTACGTTTTTGTGTTGTACGAGTACGACGGACTGTAATTTCATGACTTATTTCCGATAATTCTAAAAAAATAAGTCCACTTGGAAAAGAGGAGAAAGGGGCAGAACTTGCAGACCTGCTCCTTCCTTGTCGATGGTGGGTGTGCACAGCACCGCCGCTGCCGCCGCCACCGTCACCTTCCCCTTCCCTTCTGCCACCGTGGCCCCAGTTCCAAGAAAACCACCCATACGACTTTCTTCCGTTTACACACCAAAACCCACCAGGAGAAAAAACTACCTCCGCCCAAAGATACTCAAGACCCTAAAGAAACCTCTCTTCCCCGAATTACCCTCCAGAGACCCCGTTACTCTCATCGAGGCCCCACATGATCAACAACAACAACCACCTGAGCTCCCCAGTGAAGAATTTCAGGTATCTGCAACTGAAACCTTGAATTCCAGTGGAGTTGTTGAGGGTAGCGTTGGTAATTTCTCCACCGGGTCTATTTTGAAATATGGGTTGTATTTGGTTGGTGCATTTGTGTTTCAGACTGTTATTGCGGTTTGGTTCTTAGGGTCAGCTGATTCTGATGAAAAAGATGGCAACTTGGGTACTGAGGATAAAACTAGGGTTTTGGAAATGGGTGGGAGTGGAGATAGTAAAGAAAGGTCGAAAATTGTGTTGAATGGTAGTGGGAATCCGTTTCAGGGAGGATTAAGGGTGGAAGGAGGTGGAATTGTTTATGTGGATGAATCTGCATTGGAAGCGAAAATTGTGGAAATTCGTGCCATGGCAAGGGATGTGAGAGAGAAGGAGAGAGCGGAGTCGAATAGGAATAGTGTAGATGATAATGATGAAGACATTGTTGCTAAAAGTGGCATCGAAAAGGAGGTGGATAGGCGTTTGGTAAGGTTGCAGAAGAGATTGCAGAGTAGTTCTAAGAAGTCGACTGTGCCACCCATTAGTAAGGTTGAAGACGGGGTTGATAAGATTGGTTTGGGTGCAAAAGAGGTGAATGGAGCATTGATGTTTCAAAAGAAGTTTAAATTTAAACCTCTGTTGGCTGATCCGAGCGATAAGCCCAAGGGGTTCCAGGGTTCGGGTGATCGTACTTTTACTAAGATAAAAAGTAGTAGCTCGGCAGAGGCTGGTAATAAGATGTTAGGAAATGAAAGTATTGGTAGTACCGGTATGGATTTATTTGGAACAGACCAGCAGCTAGACCTACCAAAAAGTCAGCTACACGGAAGTGATTCTGTGCTTTTGGTGGAAGGTGGTGGAAAGGAGGCACCATCGGAGGAGACTAAATCCCCTCGCGTTAGAAGGATGGAGGGAAAAAGAGGGCGAAAAGTTCTGGGAAAGAACATAGGAGTGGAAGTACCTGAGGCAAGGAATGGTAATGTTCTCTCTGCAACTCGTAGATTTATGTTACTGATTGATTATTTATATATTTCTCCTGGTAGTTACTGCCATTTTTGACTGGTTTGGGAAATTCAATTGGTGATGAGGCAAATCATGGTAACTACAATGGCAGATTCCCCTGCTTTGCCCAATTCCTGAAGTGTATGATCAGCAAATGTTAAGTATCCATTACTCACAACAGCATGAGAGCTAAAGACAAAAGGAGGAGATAATTCCGTCCAAAGAGTTTATCTCCACCCTGTATATAGCTTATCTATGGCTTTTTAATGAGTTCTGAATCGACAGGCAGCACTAAAATTCTCTTTTTGCAGCCTCGTTGGTACATTACTTTCCCAAAATCCTTTCCAGTAAAAATGTTAGCCCGTCACTGTCCTTTAAAACAATTGTCTTAATGTTGCTTTTCGATTTGGAATAAACTATGTTGTCCTTAACTTATACCCAAATTTGAGTTTCTTCCATAAGAATAGATGTGCTGAACGAAGGCAGCAGTTGTGTATTTAGTATTGCTCTTTCGGTTGAAGCTTTTCAGGTTGAACTTTGAACCTCTTAACTTTAGTTCTTGGAGTTTCTTATAGTGATGTAAGCTACATAGCTTTCAACATTAGATAAGAACTTCTTATTATAGGCAATGATATTGGGTGGTAGGTTATTTTAAAATGATCTTTCCTGTATAGTTTGTATGTGTGCTGTATATTAGTTTGTATGTGTATAGTCTTCATGGTGCTATATATTAGTTTGTATGTGTGCGTGTCTCTTTGTTTCTGCAATTAACCAATTCTAAAACTATTTGAGAATGTCTCATTGGAGTAGGCTTGATGGTTGTAGCTGGTTGTTTTAGATGGTAGTGGTGTATTCATTTCGGTCAAAATGGTAAGTGGATATAGAAGGCATCATTCTTTGCATTGCCATTGTGTTGTATTAATGATCGTTTTCTTAGAAATGGCGGTATTTTAAAGAGTGGCCCCCAGAGACACGGTGTAAATATTCATTCTCGGTTTGTTTACAAGCACCTACGATTGTGGCGCCGAAAGACCAAAATTGATGAAGCACAAGAAAAAGAAAGGGGCGTTGTATCATAAAAACGAGACTTGGATTCCTTGAGAGAGAGGGGAGTGGTGATTACTTTATCTTACGCCAAGCAGAGGGACAGAGTTATATGGCCTGCACACCAACTGCTTTAAATTCTGTCAGTTCACGTCAGGGTTTTCATGTTATACTCTGCACTTCAACCTTTTCTCCCTTATATATTTACAGGTGATCCACTGGAGAGGTCTTCATTTGAAGCTGTGAAAGTGCGAGAATCAAGCAAGCTGGAGGCACAGACTCCTCAAGGCTTCGCAAAAGGAAACCGCCATGCTAAGGGCAGGAAAGTTGGGATCAAGAAAGATGGAAATAAGATATCAAACGCGAAGACCGATATGTGGTGGTTGAGTCTGCCTTACGTTCTAGTATGTTATTAGACCCTATACATGTTAATGTATTCCTTTCTTCCAAAGAGCATCATTCTCTCTGTTCAGATGTAAAATTTGGACATTGGGATGAATTGCTTTGAGTCACATCTTAAAATCAATAAGAAACAAATAAAATATAGGAACTAAACCATGGAAAACTTAAATAGGTTCGTCAGTGATGCCGGTGAAATGAACTAGGCTTATTATTGCATGAGCTGTGTCTTGTTGAGACATAATCTCATAAGGTGCAAATAGTTGTGAATGTGATGCTTGCTTGCTTATATAAATTTCATGATTAATGTGTATCCGTAGAGCATAAATCTTGTTCCAAATGGTACAGGTCACATCACTACCTTTACCACTTGAGGGTTTTCATTTTGTTTTGGTTTATATATGCTTTTATTAGTTTATATCATCTTTAGATGATGCAATGGCCGAATTCTCTGAGACTATTTCACATAATTTTGTGAGACCAATCTGAAGTCAAAAGTTTGCAATCGTGAACACTTGACCATCAGAAAGTTTTCTCAGAGTACCATGCCTTCTTCATTTAGTCTTGATATGAATAAATCGAATTAATTGATGTCTGTATTAATGACACATCTTCTGCTCTCTCTTATAGGCAGTTCTCATGCGTCGAGGTGGTGATGGTGAAGGATCACAAGGACTATTTACCTTAAAAATGACTTCTCAATTTGACGAGGACTCATCTCATACCGTTGCTTTTGAAGACCGTGGTGATGCCACCAACTTCTGTTACCTTCTGCAATCCTTCTTTGAAGATCTGGGTGACTTCAGTGCCGACATTGTTCCTTTACCCACAAGTGTGAGAATCTAAACCTGATGTACACACAGCTCAAACTTTTTCTTTGCGTGTTGCTTTAAGATGCCAATATTAGTAAGGGAGTTGGGACTCACTGCCCGACATACATCTGTGGGGCACGCTGAATCTTTGTTGATTGTTCTTGTTGCTTGTTCCTTTACCCACAAGTGTGAGAATCTAAACCTGATGTACACACAGCTCAAACTTTTTCTTTGCGTGTTGCTTTAAGATGCCAATATTAGTAAGGGAGTTGGGACTCACTGCCCGACATACATCTGTGGGGCACGCTGAATCTTTGCTGATTGTTCTTGTTGCGCTTTCTTACCTCCTATAATTGATGATAATTTGAGTGGAATGCCTCGTAAAACTGTATAGATTTTCATGCACTCGCCAAAATTAAAAAGCCTACCCGTTTCAGGAACTTAAGGAAGCAGTGGAATCAAATGCCATGAAGGTACTCGTTGTGAAAAAGGGGCAACTCCAACTTTATGTTGGGCAACCACTTGCTGATGTCGAGACGGCCTTGTGCTCTTTGGTTGGACGAAGTTGAATGTGCCTCCTCACCAACAGATTAACATCATGTGGAGCAAATTCAGGATATACATCAGGTCTTTTCCTCTTCTAGGGAGTTCGTATCAATCTGGGACTGCACCCTTCACTGATTACATGTTTGCAGGTTGGAGTGAGATTTCCTTCCTGAATTTCAACATTGAACTGACAGATAGCTAAGTTTTAGGGAATACATCTACTAATTATTGATTGTTAAATAGAGATCAGTCATAGCATGGCGCAATTTATAGCCCCAGAACTGAGATTTCGCACATCAATTTGAAGACTGTATACCCTTTAAGTGGAATTATCGACAAGGCCAGTTGCAGTCTGATTCTCAGCACAACTTGTAGCACTGACTCGATGGGGCAATCTCAATACAGAAGTGAAGAGAATCAATTGGAAACTAAGAAGGCACTGAGAGGGTTCAGAAGCTGAAATCAATCCGGAACTGAGAAGGCACTGGAGGATTCAAAGCTGAAATCCGCAACAGAAAGAAGTTGGGTTGTAAGATTTTAATCTTGGTCCTATGACATCTGTGATAGCAAATGGAGGATATAATGAATCCCTGCAAGTCTGCAGGTGTCCTTGTGAAGAAGGCGTTCTACAATCTGCATCGAGCTGTACAGCCAAGATGATAATCTGTCACTTTACATTGCACGTTTGTGGCTCTTGTCGTCAGTCAAATTCTTCTGTCGTACGGCGAAGATGGTCATCCCATCTGTCGTTTTCAGTTTCCTTGTTATGGTCTCTTTTTGTATTAGCCTCACTAGCTCGTATGAATTTCTTGTTTATAAAAGAAACAACAAAGGACTATTCGAATTTAGAGGTCTTTTTAGCTACTGTATGGTGCTCTGTGTTTGGACTTGTAGTCTCGAAGGAAAACAGGAGCGAAAAACACAAAATACACGTTCGCTTAGCATATTTCCTCGAGTAAATACCATTTGCATGAAACAGATATCTAAGCCGATTACACTCATCTTCCCTAAAGCTTATGGGCAGAAGGCTATCTTCTGCTACTAATATTCATATCACTACCAGCCCATGCTACAATTTCCCCCAGTCTCACTTCCGCCAAACTCTCCTACTTGGGGACGATTTTAACAATGGCCAGCGCATCAATGGCTGGCAAATTTGACTGGCAAAAGCTTTGCCACGCTTCCTGTTTCTCTTCTTCGCTCTCCGTAACTGCCTTGTACACCAAGGTCACAATACTCCGAGCGGCTTCTCTTGCCTCGGGAAGCCTATCATTCAGCAAATTTGCAGCCTTTTGAATTAATGAGACCAACCCATATTCCTTCATTCCTTCTATCTCCTAGAATTTGAGATCAATAAGACATGAATATCAGAATTATTGGTTAGTGTAGAAAAGCAAAGCCCTGATCCTTTAAACTCTGCCAAAGCAACGCATCACTACTAAGATACTGGAATACTTTGTACCATCTTTGAGAGGCAGTGAGAGACTGAAGTTGCAGCTTTGGCCCTGATTCTCGGGTTGGCATGGCTAGCAGACGCCCGGAGCTTGTGGAGCAAAGGCAAGGGAGTCATGGACACCACCATTGTGTTGAGTGCTCTATCTGCTTCTTCGCACACAAACTTTTTATCTTGGGAAGCCTTGAGCAGTAGCTGCAGCAGCTGTTGACCCACCAAAAACAATCAAGCCCTTGATCAGAAAAAGCGTATGCCGCGAGTCAATAAACCATAATGGACATCAGTAGAATCAAATCAACTCCATCACCATAAAATTTGTAAAAAAAAAGTGGGAGGGTGTGTCTCTGGGGGGGGGGGGGGGGGGGGGAGGCATACCATGTTGTCAAATGCATCAGAGGTGGTGGAATCGAGCAGATTATCACCAAAGGCTTGGAAGATATCAGAGGAAGCCATGATAGAGGTTTTGCACAGAGCACTTCTAGGGTTCTTCATTGCCTTCACTAGCACCAGCATAACATTGTCTCTGTATTATGCACATTCACACCAGATATTAGAAACTCCCATTTCACAATTCAAAGAACAATGCCAACAAGAAGTTGTCTCACATGATGGGGAGCAAGAGAGTGGAATGATAGAGTGCAAAACGCCTAGCATTATTCAGTGCCTCACAGACCTTCAGCCAATCCTTCGATTCTAGCCCTTCAATCAGACCCTAAACAACCCAAAAAAAAGAATCAAAATCTTGAGTTCAGAAGAACACCGTTCCAGTGCAAAAATCACAAGTAATCTCATAAACCGACCCACACACACATTTTAAGTTCCGGATCGGGGATCTTGGCATCTAACCACGCCCTATTCTACTTTTTCTGCACCTCAACTAGTCGCTAAGAAGTGAATTAGCAACAAATCACTAAGGAAAGCAAAATTGCTTGTATAGAGAAAGAGACAGAAAAAGAGGGGTTACTCGGATTTTGATCTCTGGGTCAGTGATGGGCTTGAGATTCTCAGAGGAAACATAATCAACGGCGGCATCTGCGGCGACGGCCGGCGTCAAGGGGGCTACATTCTCGTCATTCACACCACCAAGCACTTGCTCAGATTGCTTCTGCATTGACATGGCAACTTTGGGGTGCTTCTTGGGCCTTTCTTGGGCTGTTGCTGGAAGAGCATTATCCAGAGATCTCAACGCCATTATTGCGAGATTTTGATGTGCTTCAATTCAATTCTGTGGATTGAGAGAGATTTTCAGTTCAAGGATGGGATTGAAGGGAGTGTAAGAGTGGCATGGTGATAATAAGAAAGGGTAATAAAAGTGCTTTGGCTAACGGTCATCTTGAAATTTGAAAGTTTGAGAAGGAAAGGTTGAACCTTTTTTGGGTAACGGTCAAATTTTAGAGATAAGCTCTGGAATCTTTTGTACCAAACCCCTCAAATGTATTCACCAGTTAAAATACTAAATCTATGTAACTATTGGTCGTTTACGTTTATCATTTTCATTTCGAAAAAAAAATTCACACACAAAAAAGGCAAAAAACACCTTATTACATCTTTTTAACCACTTAAAGTTTACAAAAACGAGGCTGACTTTTTAGTCCCACTTTAACCTGCACAACTACCAAAGATTATAACACGACTCTGAATCACCAACATTAATGTCGTAACGATATCTTATAATCTTAACACCAGTCCTCACCATCATAAAGGACCAATTGCATCATTTTGTCTCTATTGACCGATAGTGGCCTACACAACCACCACAAAATTATAAAGTATCCTTGAACCACCACCATCACCATCATAGCCCAATCACTCCCCTGCCACCATCGCCCGCTTCCTCCGTCAACAACCATCATTGGCCACCCACAACCACCAACACCGCCCTCAACAACACCAAAACAACTGGACCCCCACCAACATCACGCCCACACCATCATTCGTCGTCAACCTCTCATCCTCACCCACAGTCGCCACCAGAACCATCACATCGCAACCGATGTAGGGGAAGACACGAGTATTGATGGTGGTGGTGAGTTTGAATGGTCCACATTTAGTCACTAAAGAAAGTAATGGTCTAGATTCTTTGAGAAGTCTGGCTAACTACATGATAGATTCATAGATTTGAACAGTGGGGCCTTTTGTGTGAGAAGTCGAATTCCAAGGCATTCAAAGGTATTATCTCAAATCAAAACTTGAACGAGATCATCTGAAAAGAAAGTCGGGGAAGATATATGCATGAAACGGTTAAATAAACGTGTTTTTGTTTCAAAACGAAAACAAAAATGATAAACGAACAAATTTAGGGTGGAAAAAGCTACATAATCTACCTTTGGAAAAATGAAATGGAACATAATTTTGTACCCATTTTGATAACAAAAACACAAAAAACAAATATTAAAATAATCCAGAAAATTAAAAACGTTACAAAATGGGGATTAACTCTTGCTATGCCGTCCATAAGATTTACTGAATGGTATGATTATATCCGAGAGATCCTTCCATTTTTTATTATTTCATAGAATTTTTGGATTCGCCATTCATATTCACGAATCATTCATTAGATTCGCCATTGTATATCGAAATCTATATTATCAATTAGATTAGTATTTATTGTTATTATTTTTTAATCTAATAAATAAATCGAAATAATACGAAGTAATACACTAAAATCCATTGCTTTTAATTGATGAATCAAAGCCTGTCACCTCACCCAGAGTTGATACATGTAATAAAAACGGGAAGTAGAAAATAAGGATTTCAAGGGGCCGATAATAATGCCACGGCCAAAAAAGTATATTGCCACGACTTAATTATTAATGGTTTTTAGTTTTAATTTTGACCATTATGACCTTCGAGATTGAACTTCTAAGCAACAATCTCAAATTAGATCCCTCGATTATTTAATCTAAGAACTTAAAAAAAGGATACCCAGATTATCTCAATTCTGACCCCTCAATTATTCAACCTAAGTGGAACTTAGAAGGATATCCAGATTAAAGGAGAACACTCTTACATGAAATTTCTAATAGACTTTCAATGTTGCTCGTGCTTTATTGTTATAAGCGATAACATTTGAGAGAATCGAAGTCAATTAATTGCAAACCAATTAATTTGCGAAACAACCCCCGCAACCCGCACGTCGATCATCACACAAACTGACCTCCCTCGTCTCTTTCACCCACAATGCCGATTAACTCTTTGTAGAGTTGTCAAACGGGCCGGGCGGCCCGCGGGCTGGCCCGACCCGGCCCCGTCCGTGAACAGTAGCGGCCCGCACACATAGGGCCTGGGGCCTGGGCCTGGACCAGGCCTGAAGAATCTGGAAAAACGGCCCGGCCCGGCCCGGATTTGGCCCGGTTTTGGCCCGGCCCGGTTTCGGCCCGGGCTTGGCCCGGTTTCGGCCCGGTTTCCTGGCCCGGTCTGCGGCCCGGATTTTGGCCCGGTTTTGGCCCCACTTTTTTTGAATCTTTTGCTTTTCCCCCCTTTCTTCTCCCCTTTCTAAGCTTCCACTTGTACCCCCCCAACAGCTATATAACGGCTAGTTTGGGGGGTATTTTAGTCTAACCTATATTTTTCAACTCCTTTACACTTTTACCCTCCCCAACAACTATAAACGGATAGTTTGTAAGGGTATTTTGGTCTTTTGTGAAGTTTCTAAAATCTATAAATTCACACCATTTCTCTCTAATTTTTCACACCAATCTTCTTACTCTCTTCTTATTCTCACAACAAGCTTTGCTACTATTTTCCTCTCCAATTACTACTCTTGCTAATTACTACTAGTATTTACTAATTAGTACTCTTGTTTATTAATTACTAGTCTTGCTAAATTCTTTTTAATTACTAACTCTCTAATATTTGTTACTCGTTCATTCTTTTAATTACTACTAGTATTTACTAATTAGTACTCTTGTTTATTAATTACTAGTCTTGCTAAATTCTTTTTAATTACTAACTCTCTAATATTTGTTACTCGTTCATTCTTTTAATTGTTATTTCTTATTACTACTCTTATACTTGTGTATTTAGTTACTTTTACAAATTTTAGCGTGAAATATGGCTGGAATATTGAAGAAAATGAGGCGTGTAACGTCATCACGAAAGAAATCATCATCATCGCAAGCACCACCACCAGCAGAAGCGCCAGCGCCACGGCCATCACAAACACCAATCCAAGCACCAACACAACCATTCGTTCGTGGACGAATGAGTACAGGCTCTATGATAGATACCCAAGCCAATTGGGAGTTCAATCAAAACATTCCAGATTTTGAATACACGCCTGATGAAGACCCCCCGCATTATAGTCAAGGACGCAGCTCGGTTGGCGAAGCTACTACTCAGTGGCATAATCTCAACCCTATGCCTGGTCATGATGAAGAAGGGCCGAGCAATGCCTCCGATAACGTGCCAGAAGTCCAGAAGGGGAAAAGAAAGCCGAGTGTTGGAATCATTTCGACGTAATTACGGTGGACGACACCCGAAAGCTCGATGTAAGTACTGTCTTAAATTATTTTCGACCGGTAGTGGTAATGGACATCTTAACAGGCATTACCCTGGGTGTGCACCTCGACAAGGCCACGTCGAACCTACCCAAACGCAGTTATCTTTTGACGGTAAGTTATTTGTTTATAATCAGCGAGAGCAAAGAGACGGTCTCGCTGAATTTGTTATTCATGATGAACAACCTTTTTCTTTTGCCGATAATCCTAAGTACTCTAGATATATGAACACATACGTCCAACCTTTGTACAAAAAGGTTACTAGAAACACAACTAGATCCGATGCACTCCGACAGTACAAGGCTGCTAAAGGACGCCTTATCGATTATTTCGATAAATTTGACGGTAAAGTTAGTCTTACTTCTGATATTTGGCAATCTCCTTATACTTTTGTTAGTTATTCTTGTGTGACCGCTCATTGGATTGATGCAGATTGGGTTATGCACAAGAGAATCATCGCTTTCGAGCACTTCCCTTCTCCGCACGATGGAATGAACATTGCTACTCTTATATTAAAAGCATGCAACACATTTAAAATTAAGGATAAGATTATGAGTGTTAGTTTTGATAATGCTTCTAATAATAAAGCTGCTGTTGCAGCTTTGAAGGAGACGCTTCAACCTGTACTTCATGGTGAACTATTTCATGTTCGCTGTGTTTGTCACATTATTAATTTAATTGTTCAAGATGGTTTAGCTGCTGCAGGAGATATTCTGCTCAAAATGAGGGGTATGACAGCGTATGTTAATGGCTCCAGTTTGAGAACACAACAATTTAAAATGTTGTGTTCTCAATATAATATGCCTCGCAGGAGAGCAGTTACAGATGTGGTCCACAGGTGGAACTCTACATACCACATGCTCTTACACATTCTGGCATACCAAGAAGTCTATACGCATTTTCTACTAACCCAGTTCCCAGACGGCTTGCCAACTCAGGAGGAATGGCAGATGGCCAAATACCTAGCTGAATTTTTGGAGGTATTCTACACGTCTACCAATTTATTGTCTGGTACGTACTATCCCACCTCTCCTCTCGCTGTAATAGAAATTCTGAAGATGGCTACAATGTTAACAAAATGGAGATATATAGGACCCTTTAGGGAAATAGTACAAGTGATGGATCAAAAATTTAATAAATATTGGAGTAAACTGCCTGCTATTTTTACTGTGGCTACTTGTTTAGATCCTAGGTTAAAGTTGCATGGCGTGAACGCCTCGATACAAGAGATATCGAAATTAATGTGCTACACAGCAGATGACACAACCTTGCTCACAGCAAAAGTGAGCAAGAGGTTTGAGGACTTGTTCAACCTCTATCGTAATTCTGCTGACGTGCGCGGGCGAGCTACATCATCATCCACTGCTGAGAGGTATTATGCGCCATACCTTCAAGGCTTTGAACATCTAGTAGCAAGACAACTACCAGGTGAAGGTACTTCTAATTCGGGAGGTTCGTATAATTTTTCCTCTTTTAATGAGATTGGTGTATATGCAAATACTGATCATTATTCTGATTTATCAAGGCAAGAACAGGTTAATTTTAATTTGTTAAATTTTTGGAAACAAAATCAAAACATGTATAAAACTTTATCCCAAATTGCACGGGATGTACTGCCAGTGCAAGCCTCCACGGTTGCTTCAGAGTCGGCATTTTCAGCAAGCGGGAGGGTTTTGGATGACAGGAGGAGTCGTCTTAACCCCGAGTCGCTCGAGCTATGTGTATGTTGGAAGGATTATCTTGATGCGAATTACCGCGAGCAAGATAAACCGATTGATGATAGGAAGAGCAGTGACTCGGATATTGAAATACTTCCGGATGATTAGGTAATTTGTTTTTATTTTCCTCTTTTGATCCTTTTGGTTGACGTTGCAGATTTCTTGATCTTTGATTGCTGATATTTTGGATATACATGCATTATTATTTTGATTGTTAGAGTTTTAAGAATAAATTTTTTCACAAAATATACTTTTTTTCCATATATATAAAATAATTTTTTACAAGCAAGATATATATTTTTTCGTATATATAAAAAAATAGGTAACTTCGCCTGTTTGTTTACAAGCAGCCGGTCCCAAGCCCGGATAAAAGGAGGAGGGCCTATGAACACATTTATTATTTTTCTATATAAATTGTTATGTGTTAAGATTTTATTAATAAAGCTCACCAAGAAGAGTATGAAAATGTTTAACATATAATAAAAAATATAACGGCTAACAAATATTATTATTATATACATACATACATATGTATATTACTTATAATGAAATAAAAGGATAAAGATTAGGTTCATTAAATTGTGAATATTGCCTAGAGGCTAGAGATGGAATTTAAAATTGAATAACAAGAAGAAAAAAAAAATTTTGGGCCCGGGCCCGGCCCTAGATATTGGGCCTAGGGCCAGGGCCTGGACTGGGCCTAGGTTTCCCTTCGGCAGGCCCGGCCCGGCCCGGCCCGGTTGGCAGCCCCACTGGCCCGGCCCCGGCCCGGCCCCACAGCAGGCCCGATGGGCTTGGGCTGGGCCGGCCCAAGCCCGGCCCTTTGACATCTCTAACTCTTTGAATGCGTGCATGACTTTTAAGGCTGTATTTTGACCATTTATCTTATCGTGCACACGCATCGTATCGTGGGCTAAATCACTGGTTCTCATCAAATCTGCAACCATAGTTCTGCCACCATAGCCGAATGGCCAGAATACTGAATCTCTTACACGCATAAAAAGATCCGGAGAATTCCCCAGACTCCCCACACAAGCGAGCCTAGAAATTTGCCAAAGGTCTGCCCTGTATTGTGTAACTGCGTGTGCTTCTTAGGTGGTTGTATTGCGCAGAGGCACACAACTTTCTCCATGAAGTCCTTGGTCGCCATGGATCAAAAGAAAGACAAACCAATTCCCCAGTTACCCATACACCCTCCTCTCCCCTTGCCACCACCACCCTTTCCCCTTACAACCGCCACCGCCGTCGCCACCCCCCAAACCGCCACCACTATCACCAAATGCCGTGCCATATTGTTGATCACCAGCTCATTTCTGAACAGACCACGATGGTAAGAATGGTGGAGAGAAAAAAGGACCCGAATGACAATAACGAAGTGAGAGGTCCGGTCTGGAAACTTTATTACTCGTAAATCGGCTGTGGCATCATACTTTTGGGATTTGGCCATGTCGATATCCTAGGCCTTTTAAGCGGGCCAATTTGTCATGCAAGAACTCCTTGGGAATGGTAAGTATAAAAGGAAAAGATGTTAAGCAAAATTGACGAAACTAGAGAGTTCAAAGTCAGAATAACAAAAAAATCATGAAGACCTTTACCCAAAAAAAACAAAAAATTCATGAACGTAGACAGATTTATTTATGGGTTACACAATTCGTATGACTCACTGTTTCAGTAAAACAGTGGCTTCTGTATGTGTTGAGACCAAGGATTGTTGAGGCAAATGTAAACTGGGTTTCTCCAACCGAAAATACAATGGTGAACTGCTTCAAGCGGCAAACAATGTGGCCTGGAACATCACATGTATCTACCTGGGAATCCAGGGAAAGGACCATTCAAGTTTAAATATGGGTAGAAAATGTCAGACTGGATTGGGAAAGTCTGGAGTTTCTATACCTTCTGACGCTCACCAAGTCGGGATCCTCGCTAAACTGACCCCTTGGTACTTTTGGGAATAATCAGCGATGGATGCTCAGGCGCAATCTTTGTTAAGGAGGTTTTGGTATTTTGATGAGGGACCTATAGTGAGTGCGGCTGCTACATGGCTCCATTGGAGTTATATCTAGCCTTCGGGCGGAACAGTGGGGTTTATATTCCCGCTCCCGCCTCGAGATAGTCCACCAGAAGAATTTGAGGAACATTGCCACTGAATTCGACACCTGACTGGCCATCAGAGTCATCCAAGGTATGGACATAATAGAGCCATCACGAAAGAGATTTGATTGCATATTCCAGTATAATCATCCAACTTGGAAAAACAGCTTGCCCATACTTGAGAAGCGGGAAAAAGTGCCTCGACATGCTAAATCTGATAGCTACAGATGGTAGTTAACAGCACTCTATTAAAGAGCAGATACGAGGGCGAAAAAGAGCAGAAGCAGCAGCAACAGCGTTCCCTCGAGATGTAGAAATAGGGAAGTGCGATGTCACAAGGATCTTGCAGCATGCTGAGACTTTGCTGTTTCCCTCAACACAGCACCAACAATAGCTGCTTGCTCCAGACATTCAGCCTTATGCAATGCATCCAGAAGAATAACGCAAGTTTTTGTATAGATGTTACACCCTTTCAACCTAGTTTCCTCAAAAAGCGAGTATGCTTCCGTTGCCTTATTGGCAATGCTCAACCCCTCAATCATAGTGTTATAACAACCAGAATCAAGTAAACCTCCATTTTTCTTGAACCTTTCAAAAAGCCCCATAGCCTCTAAGATATTCCCCGCCTTTGCAAGCCCAGATATCATGGTGGTGTAGGTGATCACATTGGGTTGTAATCCTTGCTTCTGCATCTCCTGCCAAAACACGAAGGCCTTGTTGAATTTACGAACCCTACAAAGACCATTTATGAGAATGCTGTAAGTAATGGCGTTCGGAGCGCAATTTAAGTCCTTCATTGAATTAAAGCACACAAGTGCTTCATTAATTTCCATTGCCTTCACTAAGGCGTCAAGCAAGCAATTCCATGTGTACACATTTGCTGTTAAACCTTTTTGCATCAACTCTTCCATAATAAGGTACGCTTCATCTATCCTCCCCACCTTTCCAAACCCATCAACAAGACTACTGTACACAACCACATTTAATTCTACTCCTTGTGATTTTGCTTCTTCAAAAAGCATGTAGGCTTCATCAAGCCTGTCAATCTTAGCAAGCCCATCAATGACAGATCCGTAAGTAACTACAGTGGGTTGATGGCCCTTAACCTTCATTTCCTCTAGTAGCTGGTAGGCTTTATTCACCTTACCTGATTTACAGAATCCATCAATAACGGTATTATAGGCAAGGGTGTCCAAAACACATCCCTGTTCCTTCATTGCATAGAACAACTCATAAGTTTCTCGTGCAAATCCCGCTTTTATGAGGCCATGAATCAGTATAGAATAGCTCCGTGCATCTGGGATGAACTTTCGAGCTTTAATTTCCTCAAACAATGCTCTCCCCTTCTCTATTTCACCAGCAGAGAATACGCAGTTCATGTAGGTGTTAAGGAAGGTTAGATCCGGAGAAACGCCTTGTCGAACCATCTCTTTGTATATTTTGTGACCATCCTCCTTTCTCCCAGCCTTGAAGAAGTTCCTGATAAGGGATGTATAGACAATAGCATCTGGAATCTTATCAGAATCTAACATCTTTTCATATAGCCTGTAAGCCTCATCCACTCTGCCACGTCTGCCCAAGCCATCTATGAGGGAACAAAATGTAATTGCGTTTGGGGTGCAAACATTGTGATCCATTTCTTCAAATATCGAACAAGCTTCATCAAGCTTTTGAGCCTTGCAGAGTCTGTCGATCATTATGTTCACAGTCGTAACATGAGGAAATAAGCCAGCTAGTTTCATGGTATCCCGTATTTCAAAAGCAGTGTCAAGCTTCCCAGCCTTGCAAAGCATGTTCATGAGAATATTATAGGTTGAGAGATTGGGAACTGCATCTTTCTTCATCTCCTCAAAGACCCTCAAAGCCTCGTCCGTTTTTCCCTTCTTCCCAAGGCAAGTAAGAATACAATTATATGCAATCACACTTGGTATGCACCCCTTTTGCCTTTGTCTCTCGAGTAAGTTGTATGCTTCCTCAAACTTTCCAGCCAATCCATACCCCATGATCATTGTGCTATATGCGTATGCACATGGTACTTTCCTGTTCAAATCCATCTGCTCAAATAACTCTACGGCTTCATCCAGTTTGTTAGCTTTGCAAAGAACACCTATCATACTAGTAAATGTAACATCATCAGGCACAAGGCCATGTGATTTCATCTCGTGAAAGAATTTCCAAGCCATATCCACCTTACCCACCTTGCCAAAACAGTCTATACAGACATTGTAGAGAACAATATCTGCCTCAAAAGAGCTGCTTTTCAACTCGTCCAACAGGGATAGAGCAGCATCAACCCGACCCTGACTGGCAAATACACGAATTAGAGTTGTGAATAAATGCACATTCACTTCATAACCTAGCTCCTGCATCTGTTGAAAGAGGGTGAGCATGAGATCAGCTTCAGGAACTGCGGACAGAGCCCCAATCAGAGTCGTATAAGCTGAAAATGCAGGACGAAACTTAAACTTCCTCATGGTTTGAATAAGATCAAACGCTTCTCTTAGTTTCCGAGACTTGACAAGGCTTACGACTAACTCAATACATGTGCTATTAGATGGTCCAAATCCAGCAATACTCATTTCTTCCAATATTTGATCCACACCATCAAAATTTCTGCTCCTAGCCATTACCATGAGCAGCGTATTGTAAGCTTCTGGACAATGTGCTTGGTCAAATTTCCTCTCACTCCACCGAAAATAATTCACTGCCAAATTGACATCCTTCAGCCTCCTCAACACTCCTATCACCAAATCTGTATTCGGGTTTCCATCACATGCTGATAAAGCGTTTTCCAGGGAACTTCCCCACGGACCACTCTCCAGAATTCTGCAAACAGCATCAACTCCTTGTCTTATACCTTCAAATTTTCTTTGATTCTCTTGATTGCCACCATCCACGGAAGAAACAGCTCCCCTATAAAGATCAGGAGGTCCATCACATGTGGACGATAACCTCTTACAAAATGCAACTATGTTAGAGCATCTTGAATAGGAGAATATTGTACCTGCGGCAACAAATAGCTACCAATTAGCGAACCAATGTAATTATTACCCCCCTTCGTTTCGTAATTTTTGGTCCCCTTGGTCTTTTGCAAATTCCCATGATCTCATTTGAGCATGTAAACATTGACAGTGCTCAATGTATTGCGATTGGTCAAACAATACTTGTCTTGTCTGTAATTTCTATTCAAGTTCACTTCAATCTCTAGATGTGCGGGTTCATTTCTCGAAATTTGCAGAAAGTCAAAGGAGACATGGAAGAAATCCTAAAGTTATAAACTTCTTTAACCGATTTCAACAAAAGAATAATTTTATTTTTTTTTATCAACGCACCCAGTTTACCTCGGGGGCTAAATAGCGTCTTCATTCTTGATTCCTGAACATTTGAGCCACTTTTATGTCATTTTTTCCTGCAAATTTATAGACTTCCACTAAGTAAGATTTACTAGTCATCAAATTTGCCAATCTGGGTACACCAGACAATTTCCAAATAAAGTGAAGGAACAGTTTATTTGAAAATGCTACGTAAAAGGAAATGTGGAAACTGTTAATAGAGATTGATAGGTTGAAGGTACCGAAATGGAGAGCTTCTCCTAATTGCAGGTAGCAATTTGACGTGCTATTCTTGAACGAATTGCCAAGATCAGTGAATCGGTCTGAAAACGGCTACGTTTCGCCAAAGGGGTTTTGAGGTTTAGGGTTTATCTAACAGGGAGGAGAAGAACAGAGAGCAGTGGTCGACAAACCCACGTCACCCGCAGGGGAGACCAGACGCTGATGGACGGCGTTTTAACGTTAATAGTCGGCTCACATCGACTAAGGTACCATAATTCATGCATTTGGTACCATCAAGTACTCACAAACAACAAATCTTAATTTTGTGAGCTATTTCTTGAATGCCAAAGTATTAAATCATTATGCATCAAGTTGTGTCTTCGTCTGGAACTTGGCAAACCCGAAAAAATCGATCAAGAAATCAATCCAATGTCACGAGAGACGATATCTTGTCATATCATGACCAGTTCCACAACAGTCTTTCACGAGTTATGACACGCTAATAATATGTCACTCTATATAAACACCATTTGATAGTCGTTTGCTGCCCACGGACAAACTCACCGTTGTCCATGTCCTATCTCATACACATCTAAGCTTTCCATCATACATAGCCCATATGAGACATGTCAAAAGCATGCCCAGGTGACACACGGTGGTCTTTGATGGCACAAAGGAAACCGTGTGTGGCACTCAACTTGCCTCTTGCAAGAAAAATCCGTCAACAAATCCCAACAATTTACAGCAAGCAATGCATCAACATTGCATAAAACAGTGCACAAAGAAGTAAATTTCAACACAAGGGCAAAACGGTCCCAAATATTCTCATTACTTCAACATCATCGTTACAACTTACAGAAGGCTTTGTTTGCATCCACAGTGTGCAATCTAGCTAAACAAGCAAGCTAAAACAAAATAAGAGACTCTCGGGTATGGGTGTACATGTACTCTCTATATAGTACTACTAAGAAGATTTTTCTAAGTAACAGTAGTAGATGTCACTGTGTGCGAGGAGTCATAGTGTCCCTTTTTAGAGAAATACAACTCGCACTTAAATATATACAAGGGTGGTCTCCACCAAAATTGAGCAAAAACGCACTCCTGGATCTTCAGATCTTCACGGTTGGCTTTTGACATGCACGGGCACTGCAATTGGACGCGCGGGCGCTGTGCTTGACGGGCGCGAGACTTGAAGAACTTGCGAGGGCGCATGGGCGCATGTTGGATGGGCGCAGGGGCGCTGTGCAGGATGGGCGCGGGGGTGGGGTGCTAGGCAGGTGCAAGAGGCAGCTCGTGACACCAAGCTTTGCCTATAAAATGTCCATGGACAATTGTCCCATAGTAAGATTTCGCCTTTAAGCGAATTTGTCCCATTATGTCAGTGAGCCACAGAGTGTGTTTGGACGTTGAGAACACAACATAGCATGCGTCGTGTCATTTCTGGGTACCTCTCAAACATTCAAGTTCGTCCATTAAAAGTGTAACCCTCTTTATGGTACCATTAAGAGGAAAAAACCGAATATCAACATTGAACGTCACTTTAAGCAAATGGTGTGAAAAACCTTTCGAAGTTTATAGAGTTCTTTCACTCAGGATCGAAAACACACAAAAAATCTCTCAAGATATCATTTCTCATTACACGGAAAATAGCTAATGCCAAATCCATTATTACGTTCATCCCATTTTCTTGGGCCAAGACATGCCAAATACCACATACTTTCCATATTTGCTATTTTTACTCATGTCGAGATATGCCAATTGTCACACGAGCTTTTTCCGTATAATATCTTTCATTATATTTATCATTAAGTGTCTATACATTTCTTTGAATATTTAAAAAATAACGTAATTGGCCAAAAAAAAGGCCACAAATTGCTTAAAAAATTTAACTCATTTAACAATTCGATAAATATGAAAGCTTGAAAATAAACCTTTCCCTAAAAGAAAAAATTGACAAAAAAAATCTCTCTCAAATTCCCTCATACGTACGCCATCGTCTTCTTCCTCCTGGTAACTGCGCTAATGTCGTCGTGGATTTACAATTTCTCTCACTAACCACCGACACCTCTCTGGAGAGAGAGATGGAATCACAACCACCACCATCACATCAGTACCCTCAGCAGCAGCAGCAGCAGCAGAGGCCGTACGGCCCGATGGAAATGACGAGGCAGGCCTCGCAGGACAACGACCGGAGCAGCGGCGAGCTTCGCGCGCTGGATTGCAACCTGACGTCCCTTTGCGACCACATCCAAATGGAGGGATTCAACGGTGGCTCCTTCTCCGACGTCGTCCTGCACGCCATGGGCTCCACCTACCGCCTCCACCGCCTCATACTCTCCCGCAGTTCTTACTTCAGGTCCCGCTCGTCTCTTTATGCTTTTGGCTTGGTAGTTTTGGTCCTCTCTGACTACTTACTGCGAATTTTCCCGGGATAGAATTTGAACGCGTACCCATTTGTATGATCAGCTTCACTAGCTAAACGATACTTAATTACGCTCACAGCTTGGTAATTTTTGACTTTCGTAAATTCCAAGTGTAAGATTTGGATGGGTAAGCATTGTTACTAAGTGAGTTCGTCTATACAATCGTCACATTGTTATACTCCCTCCGTTTTACAGGACTTTTGCATTTGATATTTTGCGAATTCCTAGGATGTATTTAGTGCATGTAAATGTTGACTTCACTCGTTTGTACCCTAGCCTGACTTGCAAAATGATACTTATTTAGCGTATGATTGCCAAGGGGAAGATTCAATGGACAGGAGTGAGTATTTGATCAGCAATTACTAATTGTAGTTCATTTCAATGATTGGATATCCTCGATATTTTCTAGAATTCAAAAAGGGTACAAAAGTTATGGAGGGGAGGGAGTAAATGTTTCTTTTTCTATGTTTTCTCAGAAAATTAATCTGTCAAGGTCAAATAGCTAGTAATAATTTCTCCTTCATGTTTAGCGAGGTAAGGCCTAGTTTATGAGTAGTAATGCTGCTTTTGCCAAATTTTAACACAAAAAGAGTTAGATCTGTTACCTCCTGCATCAAGTATCTCAAAAAGTAGGCTCTGGTGTTTTGAAGCGTTTGGCGTACGGTTTCTCCCATTGTATGGGATTCTACTTCTTTGAATAATGTTTCGGAAGAGTAGCACTATGCAAGTATGCATCAAGTAGGTTCTTTGGCCAGGCATTAAAGTGGATAGCTGGAACATCTTGGCTGTAGTTGGTACCTCAGGTTGCTTAAAGTTCTAGAAGGATTGTGCATGGAACAAATGAACCAATTCTGAACTTCTTTGGATGATTGGAGGAATAAGCTTGAATAGGATATAAAAAGTATTGGGGATTATAGCCACTTGATACTTAATTCCTACGTAGTTTTTGCTTTTACTTTGTCCGTTTTTCGGACAAGTTACTGATTCCTACATGGGTTGTATGTAAGTTGCTGTTGAGGAAAATCATTGTTTGTCGGACGAGCCTAGGTCAATAGATGGTTGAATGTTGATTATAGAAAAGATATGTACAGCGAGACACATAATTTTTGGGTCGGTGAATGCTGCAGGTGTTGTGGAGAAGATGAGGGCACTGGTGGGAAATTCATATGGTGTGTGCCCTGACATGATGCTTTGACTGAACTAACTAAGTCATTAGGGGAAGGGTATATTGTCTTGTCCAAACTCCAAACGCAGATGTCAGTGACAACGGAAAAGCACAAGAAACGTAAAATATAAATTTAAATCATGAGAATATGACATTAGGTTTCTACAGGATGGATTTTATATAATTTGGATTACGTTGAGATTTTGTGTGCGCCTGTGTACATGTCTTGGAGGTTTCCTGTTGTTCTCCATCGTCTTTCGGTCTTCAATACTGTACTTATCAAAAAGAGAAGGTGTGGGGTTTTGCTGGGAACATAACATGGAATATCATCGTGGTGCAATGTTAGTAAAGTGAAAAACCTGGAAATGGTAGGAAAAGAACGAAGGTTCAGTAGGCTAGAGATAAGCGTAGTGAGATGAGGTGTAGTTATACATGTTTGGGAAATAAGTGTGGCATAGCAGCTCTATTAAATAGCCTAATTTGAACAAGCTCAAACGAGGATTCGAGGTTAGGATCAACCATATAACTTAGGTAAAAGTGGGTGCAAAGGCATAGATTGTGCTTCAGCAAAAACAAGGTTCTACTTTAGCTTTTAGGTTCAACGCCTGTATATATCTCTTTTTTTCTTTTACAGTTTTATTATTGTTTAACTTTTTGCAATGATTACTTTTTGTTCCTATTGATTTTTATTCAAGTAAGAGCGGGCAAACACATCTACATGGTGAGCATACTAGATCAGCAGAAGCAATTCCTCCAATCCACTTTGCACATCCACCAAAATTGAATCGGATGATATTATTCCAAGGAGCAAATCTACTATTATACATACTGAATTGTCCTCTTAGTCATGTTTCAGTCGAGTAGAGTATAAGTAGCTATCCTAGTCTAACTTAACTGATACGCACATCTGATTATTGCCCTTGCGTGCGTGTGTGTGTCGATGAGCAATTCGAAACTAAAGGTTGATATTTAGCATGCTTATTTTGCCCTTGTTTGTATTATAATACTTTTCAATCTATGTTACAAGGGGCTTGCAACTCACCAACTGCATACACTCTTTGCTTATTGTTATTTCTGTTACAAAAAAATGTTTGCTTGCAGGAATATGCTTCATGGTCCTTGGAAAGAAGCCAGTGCTCCAATTTTGACTCTGCATGTGGATGATAAAAATGTTAATGGAGAGGCAATTGCTATAGCTCTGGCTTATATGTATGGACATCACCCTAAACTTGATGATAATAATGCCTTCCGTGTTCTAGCAGCTGCCTCCTTTCTTGACCTTCAGGTACTACATACTGGTACTATTTAATGCCTTATTCTGTTACCTTTGAACAGATCGATCAAGAATTCGGCAAATGTAATGCGTATTCTGTTTTAGGACTCAGAATATTTCTCAGGGAATTTGTAATCAATATCAGATAGTTGACTATGCATCAATCAGTCGTCACCGTAGTGTCCTATCTGCAACTGACAAAAGCAATCAAACTATTACTGGACAAAATAAAATGACATATCAATTATTTGTAAATACAGAACTTTGTGACTGAAAGAAATGTATGTGCATTAAATCCACAGTTGTCCCAACTAGGTTGCCTGTGCAGCGCTTTAGAGAATATTGACCCAAAGGCTCTATTAGAAAACCTTAAATCACTATAAGCTTAAATGAAAGGATCTCTCCTTCTAGAGTTTGATTTGGGACACCAAAACCTTTTAAAGCCCCCAAACCATTTCCAAACTTCCATTTCTGGAACTGGATTGGTGAATCTATCACCAGATGTTGTTTCACATTCTCACAGGCTCAAATGGGTTGGCTCTTTTGAAGCTGTACAATGTGGAATAGTGTCTAGTATGCTAGTGTGTCAAGACCAAACTCAATTATTGTAAATAAGTCCGCTTTTTTCATATACCAATCAGGTCCCATTTTACTTCAAACGTCAGTCTTGTCAGCTGGCCCCACTGGTGCCTATGTTACTCTGTTCCTTCTTGATGAACGTTCCTGACATGTTTCATGCAGGATTTATGTGCAATTTGCACTGACTTCATTATATCTGAGCTGTGGACTTCAAACTTCTTAACGTATCAGGTTCAGGATGATTGCATGACCAAGAAGTCATATTTCCCTGGTTATAACTCTCATTTTCAGGATTATTGACCACCTCTATCTATGACTAGGTGTTTGCAGAAAGTCAAGATTATGGTATACATGGGGAACGTGTTAGAAGTGCCTGTTGGGGCTACCTTTGTCAAAGTGGTGCCTTGGAGTTGAAAGAGGTAAGTCATGGCAATATTCCGAAGGTGGTGAAATCAAGATGTTGTACCTTTTCTTTTTCTTCTTCTTTGAAACAAAAAATCATAGCGTTGCGACGAATTAAAAGCTTGGAAAGAATAGCAAATAATGTTGCCAGGTATGGGCATTGAGTATCTACTGCAAATTGAAGTAGCCATTCATCAACGTTTCAAATGCTAGGCAGCAAATTCAGAGGAGATAAAACCTTTCAAATATGTTGGTTAGGTTAAACATAGACCTGCAAAAAATTGAATGTTTTATCCATAGCACCCACGTGTTTTGTGGGCTATGTATATACACCCTTATAGATGGTGTAATCTTAGCAAGTAGGCCCTTCTCAAGATTTGAGAAAATGGCTAGAAACCTGAAAAATGCTTCTATTAAGTCACTCTTCTGTTTTAACATTTCTCTTTACTAAGTAGGCCCTTCTCAAGAGTGACTTAATAGAAGCATTTTTCAGGTTTAACATTTCTCTTTATTAAATTTGCCTGGATAAAGTTCATATTTGGTTGGGAAGGGGAGGGGATGTTATATTAAGGTCCAATGTGTAATAACTAAAACTCGACATAAAAAGACAAGCTTTTTGTTCTACTTTAGCCAAATCTTAGGTTCTTAGTGTTAAACATGTTTTATAGTGTATAGCTCTGATCCTTAGAAAACAATGCATCTATTCTCGGGTCCTTATAAGCTCTTCGATTGGAAAGCTCCTCAAATCGTGATATGTGGACAAGGATATGAATTTATGTCTAGCATTTGGAACTTGTGGGTAATCTGCATTTGCTCTCCCATCGGTGCAGCTGCTTCCATAACTTTATAGTCAATCTTTGCATGCACTATTGACCTCAGATGATTTTTTTTATTTTTTGGGGGGTTTTGGGGGAGGGTGGGGGGGATGTTGTTGTGAAGTCCTATAGGTAATAACTAAATTTGACACAGAAAGACAAGCTTTATGTTAGCTATTTTAGCCAAATCTGAGATTCTTAGTGGTGGCCTTAGAAATTTAAGATTTTGTTTTATAGTTTTTGATTCTGATCCTTGTAAAACAGAGCTTCTACTCTCAGGTCCTTATAAGCTCTTTGATTAGAAAGCTCCTCAAATCGTGATACATGGAGAAGGATATGAAAATTGACTTTAGGATATGGAATTTATGGGTAATCTGTATTTATCCTCCCAACAATGCAGGTGCTTCCAAAACTTTCCTCTCAAACTTTGCATGCACTATTGACCTCAGATGAATTGTGGGTGCCTAGTGAAGAGAAGAGGTATAAATGGAAACACTGGCTTCCTCTAACGTGAATATTGTGATCTCAACCTGAGTAAATTATATATTTTAGAACTGAATGAAAAATTCTTCTCTGATTTTTTCTGAAATAGGTTTGAACTGGCGCTGTACACTCTCCTTGCCAAGGGTGCTAATTGCAAGGCAGAACATTCAAAGCAAGGAAGTTCAGGTTCTGAGTCTGGATCAAGTAGTCATTGTGGTTCTTCTGAAGTAAAGGGTAAGGATTTGATTGATGGCCGGACAAATGATATGCTGGAATCTGACCTAGAGCGTGTAAGTTTGAAAGACAAACGTGAAGATCATAAAACTGCTCAAAATATTTCAGTCGAGGTTGCAGACTGCGTCGTTGACTCCCTCACTGGGGTACTCGATCCTAAACAACAGGCGCAACAAGGTGCAACCATCCAGTCAAATTTGGGGGCAAGATACCCTTGCAATGTTGAACGGCCTTCGTCGAGTACTTCATCTTCATATACACCTGGAATTCGATCCTCTTGTTCCTATCTTGAAATGCCAATTGGTGTTGGAGCGAGTGGACATAGGGGTGACAGTGTAGCTATGGAAGGACCATCTGAAGAAAGTTCGTGCTACCAATTAAATAACAATAGTTGGCTTAACGGGGACCAAAGGCACTGTACATCAATGGGTTCTTGTAACAGCCTCATGCCCAATGAATGGGGAAGATGTGGCATGCCTCCTCTTTCATGGGGTGGTAGGATTGTGGGCCGAAGAGAAGCAAAAACTTGTGCTAACGGTATATGTGGGTTGAACGGGGAAGAATATGATACATTTGTCAACATCTTTGAAGAAGGGTCTCTTTTATATTGTAACATGACATTTGAGGCACTTTTAAATGTGAGAAGGCATCTTGAAGAATTGGGGTTCCCTGGCAAAGCCGTCAATGATGGTCTTTGGCTGCAGGTCTGAAATTGATCTCGTGGCTTGCCGTGTGTATTGATTGCTGTGTACAAAATGCTGTAGGGAGGAAGAGAGGTGTCCATACTTGCTGGTGCCTTGCTTTGGCAATAAGCATCTAATCCTGGACCAACTTTGGTGGGTAAAGTATTGGTGTCCTGATGTCCAATATGTTTCCTAACCTTAAAAACCTTTTTTTACATCTACCGGCACCATAAGTGTGGACAGCTCTCCCATCCCAAAGAAGTTTTCATCTTAACGCAAACTTCTGTTTGTGTTTGAGTTGGTTTGAATCTTAGTGTCTGTCTATCTCACATGTTGTGTGGATGTCTTGTAGATGCTTCTGAGCCAGAGGGTCCAAGAAATTGGTGCTGACACTTGTAAAAATTGCTGCCTTGTGAATATGGCATGCGCATGTAGGCAGTCTTTTGGATTTTCTCGTGGAGTTCCTGCTGGTAGCTATTACATGCAAGAGCATGATCAGAACAATTCACCGAACAATATTGGAAATGTGTACGTCACGGATTCTGCTCAAGGTGAAGGAAATGGCCTCTTTAGGCCCGTAAGAGTGCATGTTAGGGGGCCTATTGATGGGCTAGCTGGTATTGGACGTGGAAGTACCTTTGTACCGGCAGCTGCTTGGCCTCCAACACGTTTTGTCTTTTCTCGTGTACCATTTGGTATGGGCAACCGTAACTGCCAGCAGTCTCTTGGTAATGACGATCCCGAGAATAGAGCTGATCACAACGGGGAACTGGCTGGGGATGGGTTGACGGCGTTGGTTGGGCTCAGCCAAGGAGCGAATAACATGGGTAGTGTACATGGGGAGCAAACGGATAGAGGGTTTGAGACTGATTTGCAAAGCAGATTGGTCAGCCAAACAAATGTTGGATCAAGTATGAGTGGTGCTATGCTAGATCCGCCCGAGAGTGCCATCGGGGTAGAGTGGGAGACTGCAAACAGTTCTATATCATTAGATATGAAAACACCTCTAAGTCATTTTCCTCCCTTTCGCTTTGCGTAAGTTTCCTTCGATATCTGCAGTGGACAAAATTTAGTTCTTGTAATGGTAGAAAGATGCACAGAGCTGCTTCTTGCGGTTGAATGCCCTTGCGGTGGATCTCCTAAAAACTTGAGTTACGTTACTTTGGCTCCCTCTTTCTGGTGAAATGAATAGAATCAGTATACCTGAGTTTTAAATCGGAATAGGTAACTGAAAGTTGGCTTCAATCTCTCGCTCCAAGGGAGTTGATGAAGTTGGCTATTTGGCCTTCAACTCGATAACTTCGTAGAGCAGTAGAATTGAAAATTCCAGCCCTTTTCTCCTTGGGATTCTGTTACTTAGGATTTGAGAGAAAAATAAATCCTTCAACATCTTGCGAACATCATATTTCAGTCTTTCTTGCTATTGCTTACACGTTATCTCCAAAGTATAAGTACTCAATCATCTTCAGATACTAGATAGAAGCCTTTTACACATTATCTAATATCACTCTACTGGTTCCACAGGGTTGAGTTTCAGGATGTGCACAGGCTCAGTGATGGGCAAGTCAAGCACTCTCCAGATGTATTTTATGCTGGGTCCTTATGGAAGGTAGTCCAAGAGCTGTCAGTTATCTAGTCCTTTTAATTATTAGGAGATTTTGTTTTTGTTGACTGTTGTTTACCAATTTATTAATTTGATCTGTTGAATTATCTAGGTTAGTGTTCAGGCATTTACCGATGAAGACCCTCAAGGGCGCCGAACTCTTGGTAATCTTCCACTTGAAGAGACGTTTTTCTCTTGATCTGGATTTTATTGCCTTCTTTGATTATATCCTTGAATTTTTCTTGATAATTCAGGATTATTTCTTCCCGTCACAAGGCAGTCTCTTGATTATTTCCTCGAATTTTTCTTGATATTTCAGGATTATTTCTTCACCGTCGCAAGGCAGAGATCAGTGATCCACTTAGAAAGGTTAGCCTTCTTCTTGGTAGTCAAGACTCGTTGGTATATTAGATGAAGTATGTAAAGGTTCACTTATAAAGGAGAAGGTTCTTTCAAGTATTTCCTGTATTTATTGGCAGCTATTTTCATTGTCAATGTAAGCAACAGATCATAGAGATTTCAACGTACGACTGTTGTGTGCAAATTTGACAGCTTGTAATACTTTTGACCTTCTTTCTTCAGGTTCATATGTACGTAGATTCTCGTGAAAAGGTTACTGCACGCTATCAGGTGAACACTATTTACTTTTCATCTAGCTTACATTCTTAACAAAGAAAGTCTCAATTTCTTATTCCATCGCTCCATTGTGCAGCTGATCTGTCCATCAAAGAGAGAAGTGATGGTGTTTGGAAAATTCAACCAAACGGGGACCCTTCTACCAAAAGCTCCAAAGGGATGGGGTTGGCGCACAGCTTTATTGTTTGATGAGCTTGGCGATCTTCTCCAAAATGGGGCTCTGCGAGTAGCTGCTGTCATACAGCTTATTTGACACTGCAAAGGTAGACGAATCGTGTTGCCTGGTTGATGAAAACTATGACCACTCTAATTACTTCTGGAAGTCAGAATGCCGATACCTACTTTCTCATGAGTTGCATCAAAAGTTTGAGGACTATATTATGGAACTAATACCCCAATACTTCAATATCTTCCCAATCCTTGTACGGATATTGTTGTGAAGAGAAGAATCAATGTACCTATTCTATTCATAATGAGCGTCAGTGAACTGAGGAAAGTTTATGTATGTGCAGTAGTATATGAACGTTATGACCTTTAGGGTTGTGTCAAACTATGATTCTTGTAGCAATCTGACCCTAAATAGTTGTGCAAGGCTTTGGTGAATCATCAAAACTGAATGGATGTAGTGAAGAAACTTTGCATATGCTCTATTTATCAGGGACAAGTCAAGTCATTTTCCCTGTTATAAATGCATGGAAATTTTCTTCTAGCTTCATGGGTCAGTTGTTCTGAGAGTACATTCTAATAAGTAATATCCCAATTCCCAATTCTCATCTTTTGAATCCCCCTGAAGATCAAATTTGCCCACCAGCGTCAATAAATTCGTTAGCCAAATGCTATTGTCGTCAAAGGTCCACAAAGTTCGTTAATAAAAAGGTATATTATGTTGTCAGAGGTCCAAAATTTTCGATAATAGAAAGGTAAATTACGAGGAAAATATTAACTCTGCTCGGCCTCGAACAAAGAACTGAAGGTAACAACACATATCTTCATTGCATCAGTTCCAAGTCCCTAACAGAGGATGAGCTAAGGATCTGAAGCGACAAGGAAACAAGTAACTGGTCGTACCAAGGCCTAAAGACAATCTACTACCAAGCTTGATTGTAAATTAGCAACAAAAATCCTCATGAACATCGAAAGGAAATTTTAGGTCAAACACTATTGCCACTGCCCAAAAGACATATATATCGTCATAACAACTAGAATTGACATTGCATGGTCGTAGAAAACATTTTTTGGTTGCCAATTTGGGTTTAATTTGACTTTTTCTTTTTACAACAATGTACCACCATAAGTTTTACTTTCTTGTTTGCCGTTAAAACGTGAACGTTATTTTTTACTCTTACGAGAGGTGAAAAGGTAAAATTTCCCATAAAATTATACGAGCAATGAAGAAGAATGTGTAGAATTTGTGTTTCTTCGCAGAAACATAATGTTTTTGCTGACAAAGCAGAGTGATGCATAACCTATATAAGCCGTCCTGACCTTTTTGGAGCTCATGCCTTCTGCATTTCCTATGTAACTCATTGGTTTCAACTTGTTACTTGAAAGAAGCCTCTTGTCCTTTTTTTAGCAAAGCTTCTTAGATGTTTGTCCTGACCTCGACTTTTCTAGCATACATCACCTCTCACCAGACATGTATTATTATTACTCTTTGTCTGTGTGTACTTGTTTAGGTTAAAGTGTCTTCATTTTAATGGAGGTGATGATTGCTTTTTCATGATTCTCCCCTTGTATGATTATGCAATGTAGTACTAGTTCTTTTCTACTTATCCCATCTGGGTACATGTTGTATCTCTACTTTCACTTGTTGGGTTTTGTTTTTCAAGGAAACGAGAAGTCATTTCTTGGTTCTTGTTCAGTGCATGTGCAGTATTGATCACTCTATCAATGTAAACTATCTCTGTTCATTTTTCTGAATTTGATGCTTATATGACCTGATTGTTCAGGGTTTTGAACTATATTTCGTGCTTCGATCATTTGTAGTGCTCAAACTTTACCTGCTTTGTCAGGAGGCTTAGCAGGCAAGTTTCAAAGTCGGAAAGAAACCATGTCTTCTGCTTCATGGCTCACTTCTCTTGAATGTTCAACTTCTTTAGATAATTCATCTTTTCTTTCTCTTGTAGCCCAATGGTTAAGCTTCATCTTCCTATCTCCATGTCCCCAAAGACTTCTCTTTTCATCCATTGACCTTCTTTTCGTGTTCAGTATCACAGTATTTGCAGCCCAAAAGCTTTATTTTAGGTTCATTTCCGAAGCCAATTCCAGCTCCTCTGTCAATAAACCCCTCCTTGGAAGAGATAAATCTCAACTTAGAGTCGGCCTTTGGTTCAAACTATCTCTATATTTAACGGCCATTTTAGCCATTATTTACACTGCGCTATGTGTTTTGGCCTTCACTCGAGGCATCCAATCATCATGGGAGCTAATAGACGTTGTGTTTCGAGTAGTTCAGGCAACAACTTTTGCTGCGATGTCAGTTCTTGTTGCCCATGAGAAGAAAGTAAAAGCAATTGTCCATCCAATGTCACTCAGAATATTTTGGGTAGTGAACTTTGTTATTGCAGCTTTATGTGCTGCTTCAGCTATCACCCGGTTGATCATTGTGGTCAAAGACTTGGATCCTACTTTGAGAATGGATGATATAGTTTCCCTGGTTAACCTTCCGGTATCTGCGTTCCTGTTTATTGTTGCCATTAAGGGACCAACTGGGATTAGCGTTCTTAAAGAACCTGAATTAGGTTCAAATACTTCGATCGAATATAATGTTAGTGGCTATGCTACAGCTTCTTTGTTCTCTAGAGGAACATGGCTTTGGATGAACCCTGTGTTGAGTAAGGGATACAAATCCCCTCTAAAGATGGATGAAGTCCCTTCACTTCCACCCGATCATCGGGCTGAAACGATGGCACAACTTTTCGAAATGAACTGGCCAAGGCCAGGTGAGAATGTGAACACCGCTGTACAAACAACTCTAATCCGATGTTTCTGGAAGGAAATTGCTTTCACAGGTTTCCTTGCCGTTGTGCGCTTGTCTGTCATGTACACTGGGCCTGTCTTGATAAAAAGTTTTGTGCGTTTCACTTCTGGGAAGAAAAATAATCCTGCTGAGGGATACTACCTAATATTGACACTCCTGATTGCGAAACTAGTTGAAGTCCTCAGTTCACATCAGTTCAATTTTCAATCTCTAAAACTTGGGATGCTTATTCGGTCCTCTGTGATTACAGCTATATACAAGAAAGGGCTAAGATTATCTTGCTCCTCCCGCCAGGCTCATGGGGTAGGACAAATCGTCAGTTACATGGCTGTAGATGTCCAGCAGCTATCCGATATGATGCTGCAGCTACATTTCCTATGGATGATGCCATTACAACTTGGGATTGCCTTAGCCCTGCTGTATGGCTATATGGGTGTCTCTATGCTTGCAGCATTGGTTGCACTCATTGCAGTTTTAATATTCACTCTGATGATTAGTCGCTGGAACAACATATTTCAGTTCAATGTGATGAAAAACCGCGATTTGAGGATGAAGGCAACGAATGAGTTGCTCAATAATATGCGTGTGATTAAATTTCAAGCATGGGAGGAACACTTCAGTAAGAAAATTCAGTCATTCCGCGATCTGGAGTATGGCTGGCTCAGCAAGTTCATGTACTTGATCTCTTGGAACATGGTTGTGCTCTGGAGTGTCCCAATTCTAATGGCAGCTCTTACATTTACGGTTGCAATTTTGTTGAGTGTCCCTCTTGATGCTGGGAAAGTTTTCACAGCAACAACAATATTTAAAATTCTACAGGAACCTATCAGGACCTTCCCACAAGCTCTGATCTCAATATCACAGGCAACAATCTCCCTGGGGAGGTTGGACAGGTACTTGACCAGTCAGGAACTGGAGAATGATTCTGTGGAGAGAGGGGAAGGTTTTGGTGGTAGGATTGCAGTGGAGGTGAAAGATGGAAATTTCTCATGGGATGATGAAGGTGGCGGGACGGTTTTAAAAGATGTAAATCTTGAAATTAAGAAAGGGCAGCTAGCTGCAATTGTTGGAACTGTTGGGTCAGGGAAGTCTTCCCTGTTGGCGTCAATTTTAGGTGAGCTGCACAAAGTCTCCGGAGAGGTATATATTTCTCTGCATTATCATATTACTTGTGAAGTATACCTTTTTTTCTTTGCTGAGACTTTGCTTTTTTTACTGCTGAACTTCACTCACATTATAAACACTGTTTCCAGGCTTCCTGTTCTTGACAGCATTGCGATCCTGTTCTGACAAAGTCATAGTTTTTAAGTCTATCTTCTTCGATGATAATTACCTATCTTTTAGTATATGAGGGAGGATGAGAGGAATAGTGATTCTTGGTTTGAATCTGAGCTTGGTTGTTAGACAACTCAAGGGATCCCTTCCACTCATTTTACCCCTTAAATTCAGAATTTCTACTTCTTAAGATTTAAAAAGAACAAAAAATACAACAACAAAAAATGAGAAAAACATGCCGATATTCATTTGAAATCGGGTAGGATAGAGGACTTGTAAACCATGTTTAGAGAAGGTTACCTTTTGATGTGTTCCTCAGTTTGCCTCATCCAACATATTATAAATTTTCAGATCTTCCTACTTTTTTGCTTCTAATGCTATGAAGTTGTTTGACATCACCTTTTTCTCCTAAAGGTTAGAGTTTGTGGCACCACTGGTTATGTGGCACAAACGTCTTGGATACAGAATGCAACTATCCAAGAAAACATCTTGTTTGGTTCACCAATGAACAGGGCAAGGTATGAGGAAGCTATACGAGTTTGTTGCCTCGAGAAGGATTTGGAAATTATGGACCACGGCGACCAGACAGAGATTGGAGAGCGTGGGATAAACCTCAGTGGCGGTCAGAAGCAGCGGATACAACTTGCTAGAGCTATATATCAAGACTGTGATACATATCTTCTCGATGATGTCTTTAGTGCAGTTGATGCTCACACTGGATCTGAAATATTCAAGGTAACTGCACCTCTAAATTTATGGAATGATTGACTATTTCTTAATGTTATGCTCTTTGTTTAGGTGATACTTATAAGATGCAAGAACCATTAGTTTAGCAATATCAATCTGATTCGTATGTGATGAAATATTACCCATGTAATTGACAAATTTCTTTCTGATAGAGGACTTTTTGTTTTTGTTTTGTTCGAGAGACCGACATAGTTTCTAGATTCGGTATCAAGAATGCAGGATCTTAACTAACTTCTGGTGGGCTCGCAGGAATGCGTGAGGGGAGCTCTCAAAGATAAAACCATCGTACTTGTAACCCACCAGGTTGACTTCTTGCATAATGCTGATCTTATCCTGGTATGTACTTCTCTCGTGCACAGATCATTTTTACCATTTCTTACCCGGTTTTATAGATTTTTGGTAGGGGTTTGAACCAACAAAGGCTTCCTGAAGGAACCAACCTTTAGTCCCATATTTTACTCTACAGCTAAATATCACAAACACTGTTCCATCTTTGTTGCAGACAGATCTTATTTCATCTTGTGAAATTGCACGTCTCTAGCGGAAATAGATTCACATTTCAGTTATAAAAGTACCAATAATATCTGTAGCAGAGCCAACTTAACAAGGCAAAACTCCTCTTTACAAGAACTTGCTACCTATAACCAGGTCATGCGAGATGGGAAGATTGTGCAATCCGGGAGGTATGAAAAGCTTCTTGAATCTGGCATGGATTTTGGCGCACTAGTAGCAGCTCATGAAACTTCCTTGGAGCTTGTAGACGTGAGCACTACCACGTCAGGTGGCAACTCCCAACTAACACCAAAGTCGCCCCACGCTGCCTCAAGCCAAGGGGAACCCAATGGTGAAGGGAAGTCTTTAGGCCAATCCGCTTCTGAAAAGGGTAATGCAAAGCTCATTGAAGATGAAGAGAGAGCAACGGGCCGTGTCAACTTTGATGTCTACAGGCAATACTGCACTGAGGCATATGGATGGTGGGGAGTAGCAGCCGTAATACTGGTGTCTATTGTGTGGCAGTTATCTCTTATGGGAAGCGACTACTGGTTGGCATACGAGACCTCCAAAAATCATACTTTTAGACCTTCTCTCTTTATCAACATTTACTCAGCCATAGCCTCGGTTTCGTGCACACTGCTGGTAGTTAGATCATTTCTTGTAACATTTTTGGGTCTGAAAACAGCTCAGAGCTTCTTCAATCAGATCCTACGCAGCATCTTGCATGCTCCAATGTTATTCTTTGATACTACTCCTTCTGGAAGATTATTAACTCGTGTGAGTGTATCACATGCTCATTTAATAGTCTGAATAGATTATTAGTGGAGGAAAAAAGAACTAAATTACTTTATGCCTCAACTGATAAACATCATATTTTCCAGGCATCCACTGATCAAGCTAGTGTTGACTTCTTAATCCCCTTATTTCTGGCCATGACGCTGACAATGTACTTCACATTACTTGGCATTCTGGTCATTACATGCCAGTATGCTTGGCCCACAATATTCCTCATAATTCCACTGGCTTGGCTCAATATCTGGTATCGGGTATGGCATATCTTGAAATTGTTCATTCTGTTTGAGTTTAAAACTTGTATTATGTATGTCTGGATGGTAGAAGATTGGTTCTTTCTATAGCAAACAGTTCTCATAGCCCAAAGGTTTATAGACAGAGATGCATTAGACAACCCTTGTACACATTTTATATGTTTGTATTGATTCTCAAAACTCAAATGAGATTATAGGATGATTCACATGCATAACATTTTCATACTTCCTGTAGAAGGGTTCGCTCACTTCTCTGGCCAACCCCTCACTGTGTGTGCAGGGATACTACCTTGCATCATCCCGTGAGTTAAGCCGCCTTGATTCAATAACTAAAGCCCCTGTCATCCATCACTTCTCGGAGACCATTACTGGTGTGATGACCATACGTTGCTTTGGGAAGCATGACAGATTTGTCCAGGGAAATATCGACCGGGTTAATGCAAATTTGAGGATGGATTTCCACAAAAATGGATCCAATGAGTGGTTAGGTTTCCGTTTGGAACTGATTGGGAGCTTTGTTCTCTGTATTTCCACTATGTTCATGGTCTTTTTGCCAAGCTCTATTGTTCGGCCAGGTAATTTTCCCTGCATATCGTTACATTTCAACTTTGTAAAGTTCCAGATAGTTGTTTGTGTTTCAAACATCATATATTAGATGTATGGGTTTTTGTAAAACATGTCTCATGTTCATCAATAAAAAATCCACAAGAGCAAGAGAACCACTCGTACAGAATTAAAAAATTATGAATCTCATCTAAGAAATCTCTCTTGCAAAACTGATAAATATTTTGCTTGCCATAGAGAATGTTGGCTTGTCTCTTTCCTATGGCCTGTCGCTGAACGGTGTCCTATCTTGGACCGTATTAATGAGCTGCTTTGTGGAAAACCGGATGGTAGCGGTTGAGAGGTTAAAGCAGTTTATAAGCATTCCTTCAGAAGCTGCATGGAAGATAAAGGAGTCACTTCCTTCTCCAAATTGGCCCGGCCATGGTGACATTGAGATAGAGGATTTACAGGTAACTTGGCCAAGATTTAAGATGCATCTCCTTATGACATCCACTACTTCAATGAAATTGTGTTCAATGTAAAAATCCATGGACTCCACCACAATAAGATCATAGGGCACTTCCATCATGTTCAAGATCCATACCTTAAGTAATGGCTTAACAAACTTTCCTAATGTCCAAATGCATACTGGGGTACCTGAAATGTTTACTCCATTTTATTACC
>JAVXUO010001441.1:0-45236 GCA_033065855.1 Escallonia rubra | reverse complement strand
GTTTTCAATTATGTTTTTTACGTGCGAAGACTACCATCTTTAGCCTTCAGTCTTTCACTGTTGTAAGCAGCAAATTTTGTACTTCCAATTTTTTTACCGCTACTTGTTTGTGAATGCTTTTGTTGGTTTAAAGGTTTGACTGCGGCATGTTTATGATCAAGTATGCCGACTTCTATAGCAGGGATGTAGGACTCTGTTTTAACCAGGTATGTCTGGGTACTTATGTGTGGTTGCTCTTCTTCATTTATATTGAGACAGTTTTACAGTTGGAATGTCTTCATCATAGCAAAGCTAAAATAGATGGTTTTATAGCACTCATGCAAATTCAAAGAAGAGGGATTGAGGAAACCATTGTTAAACCATATTTTTTTCTTCGTGCAACTTCATTTACATTTTTGTATTGATATGTTGGTATTAACAATTTGTGGTTAAAATCAACAGTTTATAAGATGCTAAAGGAGTGTTTATTACCTTTTTAGTTGACTTGTGTTTGTTTGTTAATCTTGTTATCATCTACAAGGCATTCAGAAAGAGAAAAATCGAACTCAAAACTCCATTTTAATGTGAAGACAACTGCATCAACGCTTGAGATACTCTTATTGTACTTCGTATATAAAAAAGAGGGGCCTTATGGGTCATGATTGGATGCCCATCAAAGGCCTATCGCCTTATGTTGCATGTTGGGTCCATTTATCCACAACAAGATTTGAGCCAAATTCTATTTTGAGGGGATGAAAGGTAAAGTTATCTAATCAGATTTTCTTTTTTCGCCTCGTAGGAACACATGCCATATTTCAGAAAGAGGACTACCAAGGAGATTTTGAGATTAAAAGCTGATTGATTTCCTTATGCAATTCTTTTGTGTCCCATCAGAATCCCATGCTTGGTTGGACAGATTCTAAGATTAAAAGCTGCTATATGCTTCAAGTCTTTCTAGGTCCTGAAGCAATCCTCGCGGGATTGTTGGTTCTTTTGGCTGCTGAGTTGATTTTGTTCAGGTAAAGCCACGACTAACAGCTCTCTAGGGGAAGCTTGTTACTTGTTTATAGCGCGACAAAGAGTTGTGAAGCAGATTTTTTGCAGGGTTGAAAATGGTAGTGCTCAATTATTTGTGTTAGTCAGCTCTTACTTTTGCCGCATTGGTTTTCTGATCAGTTTCCATCCCTTAAATCAAACAACTTGTAATTACAAAGGAAAATGAGCAATTGTTGATTATTTTCTCTGTTCGTCGGACTTCTGCCACCTTGTTTTTTCGCAGAGGCTCATCCATGAAAGGAGACCTTATATATAGTGCAGTAATGATTTGCAGTAAGTATTTACTTAAGATGCATTGAGAACATGTTAAGCAACAGTTTTTTGCTTTCCTTTCGGTGATACTACAAGTTAGTTGCGCAAGCTAGATCGAGACATCATACCAACCTACATTTGAAATTACATAAGCTGATAGGCCTGAATACATTCACGGTGAGTTTGGTCAACTAAATTGACAACAGTGTGCAACTTTAAGGGCCTCAATCGAATTCAAAGTCCAGGAATTCACTTGGCATTGGTAAGATTGGTTTTTAACGTCGAGCAATATTGTTCTTCATGAATCATGACCAAGAAATATAAATGGGTGCTGCTGCAACACGCTGTGCTTCAAATACGTTAATCGGACTTTGAGCTTGCGCTATGCCCACTACCTGTGTTAAGCCAATTCCACGAAGAAGACGTGCGGATTCATTACTAATATTGGCACTTTTGAGTTTTAAGAAGCAAATGATAGCGGTCAAGTGTCCATTTAGACACCAAGGAGGCGCTTATTATTACCGTATATATCCCAGTCAAAACTCTAGCAAATAGTTCAGGCTACCGATGGTAAGATTGCTTTACCACGAACAAATCTGCATCTGATGCTTGCTTCATTCTCCGGAGGTCCTTTCAACGGAAAGAAACTTTCATGGGCAAAACAAAAATAGAGCGGACGAGAAAAACGGAGGGAGTGGAGACAGGGATAGTAGAGATATACATTCCAAAATAGAGATGTTACAAACATGTTTAAGAAGTTAAAAAGAACACATGTAATGTTTCCAAATGTACTTACAAGTGAAGAAGGGGCAGTAATGCTGGTTCTCTTTTCCCTTTTTCCTTCTAAAAGAAACCCCTCAAAATCCCATAAACCCAACGAAAAGGGCACGTCAGACTAATGTAATAGTACATTCGATTAAACACAAAGCCATGACCTTCCCCTATGGTTGTCAGAGCCAGATATATGGTTCTGCACCGCAATCTCAACCCGTCACAGTAACGAGGGAGCGCTGCAATGCCTTGGTGCCTCCCTAAATGGCCCAAACATCACCTTCTGCTATAATAACTGCACGTAACGATTTGAATAAAATACGTTAAAACGTTTCATAACTTGGTCCGGGTACTTAATGAAGTGAAAATAAACATCTAAGTAGAAGTAAGACTGCTTATTACAGTGCAGTAAATGGTGCTCTTTAACACCGATGGGCACAAGCATCACATCTTAACGGGGTACCCTCTTCCTGCTTAGTATCTCCTGTTCTTTGAGTCGATGCTGAAACCGGGCAAGGCGAGCTTGCAGGCTGACAAGACTTGCTGCTTTGCGCGAGAGCACAAAACTCAATTGGGTCACATAATTGTCAATGAGGCTGCCGGGTTGGTCCACTTCCGCCAAAAGCTTCATCTCCTGGCAACCACAAGCGGAAAACATTATATATGCTTGCATGAATACCCTGGAGCATCTATTATCAACTAGTTTCATTTGGCTCCTCCTCCTATTCATTTGCCAATAGACAATGGTGATGTGAAACTAGAAGCAAACGAAAAATGAAAAGAGAAATATATATATCCCAACCAGAAGTAGACGCTTCAAGAAAAAAGATCGCAAATCACGTGAATGCCAAAAGCTGGCAATATAAGGATCTCAAGCAAAAGATGCCCCGCAGTAAGAACACTCATAATCACACTCGGTAAATATTACTGACAAAACTCGGTGTAAGCCCAAAGCAACTTTAGAGTTAAACTTCACTCACTTCACGAACGATCTCCATTGTATCTTCGATTTCTTTTCTGTGGGCAGTTATGAGCGCTTCTTCTTCCTACATAACCAACACAGGATGCAAAGGTTAGAAATGCCTTCTAATGCAGCCTTTATATTGGCAAGAGAACCCATTTAACCAACCTCAAGTATTTCATTGATTCTCCCATCATGATTAGGTTCAGGTTCATATTGTCTGGATGCCGTGCTGTTTGTGTTAATATTGCCTGAGGTCTGCTGCTTGTAACTTGTGGTGGACAGATCAGAGCTGATGCCATCTTTTTTTAACCAATTTCCAAGTTTTTCGGTTTTATCATCCCTATAAGTTTTTCTTCGAGGTGGCGACACCTTCTGCACCTTTTCTTCTGTGTCAACTGAGTTCTGGGGAAATGATGATGAGTACATCTTCTGACTAGTTGTACCACCATATGAAGCTTTCATATCGAACCTCTCCTTATCCAAACTGCTGGAAGCCAACCCACCATCCTCCCGCTCATTGACGGAATAATTTGAAGAAAAGCTAGAGGGCTGCTTATCCAAATCAGCAGTGGGATTGTAAGAAAAACTTTCTTTTTCCGCAAACTTTCTACCTGTCTCCGCCACTTTAACTTCTTGATGTCGCTCATACACATCATCCCCGTCAGCGGAAACAGGCAAAGACATTGCCGATGAAGATTCTTTGTAAACAGGCAGCAAGGAACTTGCAACTTGATCTTTTTTTGGATTGCCACTCTTAGAGAGACTTTTAACCCTGTTTATTTGAGAGTCATATTTTAGCTCGAAGAAACATAGCTGCTTTGTTCGAGAGATGCATAATTAAAACAGGATACAAACATTAACCAAAGATAAGGTACCTATCAGCATATCTCAACGTATTCAATGTATGTTCACATGAACCAGCATTTGGTGAAATGCAAGAGATCATAACAGTCCTTGAGTTGCCAACAAAGGAGTCGCGAAGCACCTCTGTGAGTTTGCTACCACGAAATGGGATATGAATCTGGTCATTGTCAAGTGCACGGATACACTCCTTAAGAGCCAGAAGACTTTTGTTAATTTCAGCTCCCTCAATCCTGAAATGTAAAATAAGTATTTAAGACAACAGTTGTCATACATACATAGGAGAACAAACTGCGATGTACAAAATGTTTAACGATCCCTGGGGGGCAACAATGTACAAAATGTTTAATGATCCCCGGGGGACAGCGGACAACAGCAAATGTTCCCAACCCTACTCATACAGCAGGCATAACTATAAGTGCCTGAAGCAACAAGATTAGCCAAAACAATGTAAGAAACAATAAATAAAATTCAGCTTTTTATGTCTGTGCTTTCACATCGCTGTGATGGGACCAGTCCTCCCGTACAAGCCAATCTTCACGGTATAAAAGCCCTGAGAACCCAGCAAGCACATAAACCTATACTGCATATTTGATTCCATCCATAGATCTATGTTCTTCCCTCTGGATATCAGTGGAAGCTTATTCAAATTCAAGAAAGTTTTACAGCGTGTAAGACGCCAGATGCATACCGTGTCTGTCGGTCATTATCAGTTGTATCAGCACCTCTTTCACTACCAGCAAGATCAATAAAAGAAATTTTGCCCACAACCTTTCCACCCCTAGACTCGTTTCCATCGTTGTTCCGCCTGGAATCTTTTATCTCATTGTGCTTTTTAACAACAAGCTGTAGTATAGCATGTGACCTTGAGGACTCTTCATTAGCACCGGTAGAGCCAGTACTTCTTGCTGCATTGCCCCTTTCTATGTATTCTTTAACGATCTGTACATCTAAAACTTCAAATTCTTGAAGTCCAACAATGCAAACCTGCTGACGTCCATCTTCTCTCATGCAAAGCTTCCTGGATATAACAGAAGTGGTTATCACCAGCTAACATGTAGAGTTTTGCTCTACGAAGCCCTACAAAATGATAAAACTCCAGGGTCCAAGATGCTTAAGAGGTGACAGAAACAACTACTACTCAGATTCACGCACTTATGCTAGTACTAGCCAAAAAGTATCTAGTTAGAAAGAGATAATGAGATCTTTGTAGGTGGCTAACCCAATCGTAAGTTCGTCACGTGTTTGGTAGCCTACTCCCTAGAACAAGATCCTTCTAACACAAAAACAGAACTTTTAAGACAGCCTTCTTCTTCTACTGGGGTCGGGCATTTTTTGGTGGGTAATGTCTTGGACGCAAGGCTTCAAGATTCAAACATAAAGAAAAGCTCCTTAAAAGAATACTTACCTCCTGTCGCTGAGAAGATCGAAAAGTTTTCCACCATATATCTCAAAGTAGCTAAGCCACAACTTGAATCTCTGATTACGGTAAGTTGGTTGGTGCAATATTCTCACAAGATCTTCTGCGGCTCTGAGAGGTAAAGGTTGCATCGTATAAGTCTTACCACTGCCTGTAATAAAAGCGTTAGGTATATATTTGATCAGAATGTAAGGACAGGCAGGAACACGAAACAAACAAGCAATCCTTGGGCCACATTACAACCTTCTTGTCCCTCCAGTAATTGTATGTTTGTTTGAAAACTATGAATAGAATGTTTTACAACCTTTGTTTCCTTAAAGGCGTCCTTAAGCAGTAAAAGGGCCACTAGCAAAAAAGGGTGCCATCAAGGTGACATAATATAAGTACTCTAGGATACAACTCTGAAAAATCTCCCTCAGTCGATCAAAGCCAAACAATACGGTGCATTTATAGCTAAAAATAGATCATTATCATTTCAGCCAAGCCAAAGCAAAACGTCTTTTCCTAAAACAATCGATTCCTCTGCAACATGATGCAGGACGATATTTGCATTGGCAAAGCCAATGTTCCATAGGCAAAAGGTGGCACATTATTTGCCGTTTGAGAGAGAGAGAGAGAAAACGTGTAAAAAATTGTAAAAGACTAGAACTGTATACTGGTACTTGACACCAAATTGCCACTCTTCAATTAGGGGAGAAAATAAAGCTAGTGGAGAGATGTAAATTAATGTTGCATATGTAAGTGTGATATGGAAAGAGTGTCAGTTTCTGCACACCTGTCTGACCATAAGCAAAGCAAGTTGCTTTTGTTCGCTGAAAAATGATTGGAATGATTGGCTCTACAGTAACACGATATACCTGTTTAAATCATGAGAAGTGCATTTCATCAAAATTTACTCGTACAAATCAGGTTAAGAAAAACTCATTCTCCATAGCCCACAATCTAGCCGCAACGACAAACAGAAACTTTATATTTAGTATACCATGAAATAAACAGAAACATCTCTGCAACGATAAGATAACAGGCACTACCTCATCATTGGTTACATTCTCATCCAGAACAGCATCAAAACAGAACTCATGCTTCTCCACATAGGCAGTCAAGTCCACCTTCCAACAAATACAAATCTTAGTTCTTCCCCATGTATAGAAGGTAAACACGACATATAAATCCAAAAAAAAAAAAAAACATAAAATGATGGGATCTACTGGTAGCTATATGCACACCTTCAACTTGGGTTCATGCACAGTCATGAAGGCATTGTCACATACAGTCACAATGTCCTCTTCCTTGCGAGAGGTTTCCTTTTTATTCAGTGGTCTTTTGCGCACCTGAAAAAAACAGAAAGATACAAACTCTGAATTTCGGCCCGATGTTAAAGTTTCAACCATTTCCTCATGGATAGGTAATGCGTCTAAAGGTCAAGAAAAACCGAGTGAACAATCTTGCCGTCTAAAGTCAATGATCCATACAGCGGGGCAGCTTGGAACTAGGTTCAATCAAATGCAATAGATATAGAGGTTTCTCTTTATAACATATAGACATGTCCAAAATTGAAAGAGAAGTTCTACGCAATGGCAATAAGATCAGACATGCTGTCTGGTACATATATTTTCTATGACAAGTAGCAAAACCAAAAGTTAGCGCTGTCTGGGACATAATATTAGGCGGCAAAGAGAATAAATTCGGGGGCTCAAAAACAAAAATTTCGGTACAAAGAAAGAATAATGTTCTACAACCAACGATACTACTGGTGTATTGCTATAATAACGCCCTTGAAAATATGGGTACAAGATAATACTACTGTAAATTAAATATTTTTAACATTTATGTAAAGATGATTAGCGCGTGTAAAGCTTCGATGTAAGGGTTCTGCCTCCTTTTTTGGCTGTTTTTGTCAATAATTTTACTTATAAAAGAGAAAAAGGTTTTTTTACATTATGCTCTTGAGTTTCATGCTTCTAGCACCAGTAACCGTTACAACTCTCTTTGTTAGACGAAAAACAATGATAGTGTGACAAACTGGTTCCCATGATCTAGCCTCCTTAATATATACTTGCTTCGTGTGGTTAGGGTGGCGAACGAAATCGAAGAGACTGCCAGAATAGCTTGGATGATAGGCCTCATAAACGCACACAAAATTTGCAAAGGGAAACACAGCTAAGGCAGAAGCAGTATCAGATTGCCAAGACAAACTTAAAAATAGGACTTTATACACCCCAATATCCCTCGTCATTTCCGAAGTAAGCCCTCCAAAAAGATAACATAACATTCAGAGTTCCTCAAAGATGACATAGCAACAGTATATCAGAACAAGCACACACACCACAAGGAGGAAGGGGTTGCGGCAGGTGGTGGAAGAGAAGAAGAGAGAGAGAGGAGGGAGGGGGGGGGGAGAGAGAGAATTCACATACCACAACTTTAATCTTCGCTACATTGTTTTCTCTTGTACTACTTTCTTTCTCATATGCAGGTAATCCAACTGAGGCATCCACATCTGTCTGCCCTCTTTGCTGTCGGCTGGTAATCACATCGAAATCACTATCAAAGGCTTTACTTTCTGAGGGCAAAAAAGGTGATGGTTCGAATGGCTCTGTGATAACATGCTGAAAAGAAAATCAAAACAATCTGTCAAAATGAAAAGGCAAAATGTAAAATATGCAGGAAACTAGTAACTGTCATGCAAATTCATGGTCTTCAACATGATAAAACCTAGTCTACTAGATTGTCCAGCCTCAGACGGCAAATTGCAGCAGTATATAGGTTCAAAATGAAATAAACAAGTACAGTAATTTAATGAGACAAAATAAAAAAACCTTCCGTTTACCACTTGCATGCTACGATCTTACAATGGGTGTGGCGTCTCTCTGATCATTGCTCATTTTTTGCAAGCATAAGTAAACAAAGACCGAATACAATATTCAACTAACTACCACATTTGTTCAAAGAAGCCCTGTTACTTTTTTTTGTCTCACCAACTTCAACATTGCTCCAAAACCTTGCCTCACATGCTAGTATCGGCCTACAAACTCATTTCCAAATTACATTACAGTATACCAAAGCAACTGGCTGCCCTCTTGTTCGTAAGGGAAAACCTAGCAAATGGTGGCCCTTAAAGTGACAGCCAAAAAACTTGTAGTTAAGAACATTTAAAAAAAAAAAAAAAAAAAAAATGGGAATCCCTCATCACGTTAGAGAACTTATCCCCCTGTCCTCTTTAAAGTACAGAACATTCCCAAGGAGGAATCAAAGTGGACAAAGAATACATCCTCTGCTTTTGTACTAAGAACTGGTTTATAAATCGTATTGACTTATCATTCATTCTCATTATACAAGACAAACTCAGTAGCAAAGAAAAACAAACGGCAATGTGATTCTATACCTCAGATAGAAGTTCCGTGTCATCCATAGCATGCAGATCCAAAAGCCCAGCCCCAAAGTCACCCCTGAATTCAGGCGAATATAAACCATCTGATCCAGCTGTCCCGCCGAAACTGTGGGCAGTCGGAGTGTACGGCTCAGACCCAGACTCGCCATTAAAATTTAGGTTTCTCATTAATTTGAAAAGCCTCTGTTTCTCCTCGGCAGATTGTGCTCCATATCCCTACATGCGTTATCCCCCATTAAATTATTAAGATAAATATACTTGTGCATAAACCAAAAGAAAATAGCATTTGTACGAACACAACATACCCAAAAAGCACACTAAGCAGAACTCTACCATCTCAAACAAACAACAACAACAGAAAAAGAATCAACGAACTTGTGATCCAAAACGACTTACTACAATGATTTGTGGATAACCACAACATTCTAGACTGGTAACCAGTACTACAATAACGTACATTCCTCAACAGGATTATACTACATTATCTGGATTCAACTAGTTGTAAATAAATACGGATTCTCATCAAAACAGTATGCAGTAACTTATACCTGCATGAGGAGATTGGGCAGGAGCCGATGGTCGATCCCAGTGGAAGCCAAGGGCGAGGCCAGATGCTGCAGCCCCGCGGACTGCAGCCACCGCGCCATCACTGCGTCTCCGGCGTCGCTGGCCGGAGCCGCCGCCGCCGCCGCGTGATCGTACAGAGCAGTCGCCGCGGTACTGCTCTGCTGCATCTGGCCGCCCATGTGGCGCTGCGATCGCCTTTGCGGAGCCAACTTTTCGAGATCTACGTAACCAGCGCTGCACAATTCAACACAACACAAATCAAAAAACTAAAACACAACACCCACACACACACAGATACCAAATTCAATTTCCGGCATCGTGAAGAAAAAACTTTCACTGATTCAAGCAAAGGATGCACTTACGACAAAGCGAAATGTCGAATTCAAAGCAACACATGAACGCGCTCACACTGCAGCCCTAGGATTCAAAGAGAAACAATCATCAAAGAGATGAAACGCAAGTTAACGAAAAGGCAAAAACAAATCGACGGATGCATGAATTGACGTATACATACACGGAGAGCGGATCGAATCGGCCGAATATCGACGGACTGAGTGGAGATTGCGCGGATAGATCTGACGAAGAACCCTAATTTCTGGTGGTTGCGCTCATCAGAGACGAACGCAGAGGAAGCTTAACGAAGGGAGGCTGTGTGGCATCACGTAAATGCTGAGTTTTGTGACGGAAAACTTTTACCTTAAAAATCTTTATATGTTTTGGGGGACTAGCAGATGTGATTTTGAAAACATTAATAAACGGCTAATGTCCGGAGGGACTCGTAATCACATAAATGCCCCCGCTTGTGTATTGAGTACTTACAACAGACGGTACAGAATAAGATGTACGATGTACAATGTACAATACGTTAACGATTATACGTGTTAATGAGAGTATTCATGTTATGGAAGAGTTCGTAACGATTTGAGTCTTATCGCTAGAAATGAATGAGTCGGACGCGATGATTACACAATCGCATCCACCACTGAATCCAAAGGAGCAGAGTAGAAGCACAATTACGAATTTTTGGCACGAAACTAAAGGAAATGTTGTTCTCGTCTTACTATATCTTTTTCACCCTCTTTTTGTCGTTAGAAACGTACATTAGTGACAAGTAGCATTCACATTTTAGAGACAAACAAAAGGTTGGATTCCATACTAGCATGTTTGCGAGTTTTTTTTAGGAGAGAAAAGAGAGGAAAAGAAAGGAAAGTAGCTAATTTCCTCCCTTTTCTCTAGTTTGTGAGTTTTTTTTTAAGGAGAGAAAAGAAAAGAAAATGGATGAAAGTTTTGACCTCTTTTGTCTCTAAATATTTCCTCTCAAAATTGGGGAGAAACGGAAAGAAGGAAACTCTCATAAGTAATATTTTAATAACGCCCATATTACCCTTGAGATTTTGATGACTCAATTTTTAATGACTTTTAAGTCCTAGAGTTTCTTACAAAAACGTATCATATCATTTATGACAAACAAATTGAAGACCAATTTGTATTTTTCTAATGACTAATTTGTGTGTTTTTTTTATTATAGCACTAACCGGTGAAGACTTATCACGTTATTATGGTATAAACTTTCTGTGTTGTCCTTGATGACCAATTTTTTTTCTTCGTCTGCATTATGTTCTTAGTTAGGATCATACTTTAAAGTCTTTGTTTGAATTAGCACATTATTGTATAAGGGTATGTATGTAATGTTATATCTTTTCTTTTCTTTTCTTCTGAACTCACAAACAAATGAAATGAATGATGCTTTCCTTTTTCTCTTAAACTCACAAACAAGAGGAAGGAAAATTGTATTCCCTTCTCTTCCTTTCTCTTCTATTCTCTTCTCTTCCTTTCTTTTCTTTTCCTTCATCTCAAAACTCGCAAACAGGCTATAGGGGCTAAAAATGACGTCTAGCAGCTTTAGCGACTAACGGGACGTGACAAACCTAACGATTTTAAACGGCGCGTCCCTTACATCCCTTACATCACACATTTTAAGCGTGAAACCAAAGGAAACTGTTGTTCTCATCCTCTTATATCTTTTTCACCCTCTTTTTGTCGTTAGAAACGTACATTAGTGACAAGTAGCATTCACATTTTAGAGACAAACAAAAGGTTGGATTGCGTATTAGGGGCTGAAAATGACCCTTAGCAGCTTCAACCCTAAATCGAACGGGACGTGACAAACCTAACGATTTTAAACGGCGCGTCCCTTACATCGGTCTGGTGCTTTTAGAGAAACATTTTTACTGAATCTAAGATTTAAAGTCAGAAAGTCAAGAAAGCAAGCAAACCTCTTTTTAACCGCTAAATCAATAGTTTATATTTGGGCATTATTGTGCATGCAATGACGTGAAAATTGGGGTTACATAGAATGAAGCACCCTTTTCTAAGGAAATTATTATATCTTTGCATGCAAGCATGTGAGGTGGTGTGAGGAAAACAATAACACAGACCACCATGCACTGATCTCCTGACAAAGCAACCGCCCCGAAACAATTCTTCAACGTGGTGGCTCCCTTTCCCAGGATGATTTAAGAAGACGAAACCTTCGATTCTCAAGGAAAATATATATCACACACAGTGTGTGTGTGTGTGTGTTTGTTTAACCCTTTTATAGATTAAACCATTGTTGAAGAAATTTTTTAGTAACTATAGATGTGATTCTTTTGCGCTAAAGGACTTTTGACGTGAATGAAATTTTTCGTGAGCTCTATTCAGCGATGAAATTCGTCTACGTGGTCACTTATATATTTCCGTCGTTTTCATGTATAAGCAACATCTTGGATTGGAGGTGTGAGAATTAGCGTCTTTTTGGTGTCATTACGGCTTACGACTCTGTTTCTCATCGTTGTAGGCGTCTGAGGTAATGCCCAATGTCGAGCATTATTTGTCGATAAGCCCACAATGTTTGTTACGTGTACTGAATTTTGTCGATACTTGGCTTCAAAACTTATATTGGGTTCCAACAGAGAACTTGTTATCGCACTTTTTCAGGGTGCAAGAAGGGTTGGACAAAAATTGTAACTCAAAATTAACTCTCTTTGCAACCTATTTACTTCAATTGGAAAAAGAAAATTTATGAAAACTCTTTGAGTTTCTTACGATATAAACTCAAGTCTAATAGTAGTAAAGTCTCCTTAAAGGTTGACAACATGGTACAAATTTATGGGCAAAACAACCAAAAGACTAGGGTATGCATCATTCGTGCATCTAACCCCGCTGGCAACGTTAAGTTTGGAAAATTTTGAGATTCTTCCGAGACTGGTTGTATTTTTTGACAATGGCTGTTAACTAGAAAGATAGTTTAAAGGGTTGTTTGGACTGGTTGTTGTTTGCTTCTGCTTTTAGCTATAACATGTCATAAATGATGGGTATCTTTCGCGGTGAGAGAGGTTCTTACGTGGAAGGAACTACTATGTGGTAATAGCGATCTTCCAACAACGAGCGATAAGCCAATCACGTCCCTCCAACTTGTTTACAAATGTGTGCCTTTTTCATTTTCCCTGCTATAATTGCCGCACCTACAAGTTTTACAAAGTTAATGCCAACACTCTCGATAAACAAAAGGTACTCAGTGTACGAGGCTCCCTCCATAACCCAGTTCCAATGGAAGATCAGTGTACTCTGCTTTAACTTTACTTCTTTTCTATAAGAACTTTTCCTGTTCCAAAATTCGTTGCGCTTGAACTCACCATACCCCTAATGCCCACCAAAGTTCTTGAACCCACCGTATGCCAAACACCCACCAAAATATTTTGGCCTTGCTGTAATCTGCATAACATCAGTGGCTACAATGATGAATCCCAGTTGGAGACCAAATGATGACAACTTAGAGCCTTAGAGCATTTACTAGATTTTATCCTACCCTTGCTTACTTGAGGTTTAGTGTGTGTTTGTTTAGGTCAATGTGGGCCTCATGAAGAAGAATGATGTTGGTAGATCTCAAAGGTGGAGCCATGAACACTACTACAGTATTTGATTTGGCCAAACTCCTATCCTGCCTTGTAGTACACTTCTTTTTGAATAGAAAGCCTTGCTTTATCTTAAAGCATGTGAGGTTGAGATCCAGCTATTAGGAGTGCCAAATTTGAATTTTGAAGTCCCATCATTGGACACTAAAGGTTGGCTCCTGCTACTTTTTTGATGTTTATGACTGTTTAATGTATCCACCACCATTGTTGAAAGTGATGTTGATATTGAAAATGGCTTTGGTAGATCTGTTGATTAGGTTCCTTTGAGACTGATATCACCAGCTTGACCATTTGGCTCTTTGAATACATGTAAAAAATTGTGTACATAGGAAAGAAATGAATGTTAATTCTAGGTTTGGACTAATTTTATTTCCTCCCTAAGCCAAGACAGCTTTGATTTGGAGCACAACCAAGTGTGGATATTGGGACTTTAAAACGCTCTATTTGGTTACCATATTTTTTGTTTCGTTCTCACGTTTTGAAAATGATAAGTGAAGATGTCTTTTCTCAGGAAAAGAAGAACGTGTAAAAGCTTGTTTAACCATCATTTTCAGAATTACAGCAATACTTAAGTATAGTTAGATATAACATTAGAAACAATGAAAAATCTTTACGTTGCTTGAATATCTCTTGTAGACGTACATTACTCAAAACGAGTAGAGAGAAGTTTTATGATTGAGTTGGTGAACAATGTTTGAATGTTGTTAAAGTCTGTATTTGAAAATGGTGATAGTAAAACTCAAAAACATGAACATAACAAATGTTACAAATGATATAAGCAAAGGAGCGAGCTAGCCTTGTCTACTTACAAAGTAGAATTGGACGATCAGGAACTAATAGTCTCGACCATCTAAGACTGTTAGATATAAAGTAATATAACTTCCTACCCCTTACCCCCTTCTCATATCCTATCAATCCTCTATGATCTTATGGTCCAAAATGCTTTAGACCAATGGTCCGTTGAACAGTGCAGTTTTTATTGTTCTCACAGTAAAAGCATCAAACTAAATTTTCGTAAGCCAATCGACTATTACCTTATGACTTCTTAAAGAAATAATCATTTGCGTTCATGTGCCATATAATTTTTGCGGCGTGACTATAAAACAATGTTGGTTTCAAAAAATCATTATTGGTATGTTTGTAATATTATCATATCGTTATAGATTTTTTTTTATAAATTTCACACAACATTAATCCAAATTACGTAGCTTTGCTGAAAATTAACCACTCTTGTTTGGAACATAAAGTAGATTTCTTTGAAAATCCAATGTTCATAACACTACAAAGTAATTCTACAGAATATTGTAACTATTATCAGTTTGGATCGAGGAATATAGTGAAGTTATTTCAATCCGGATTTGAATGACATGATAAGTGAGCTTAAAAACAAAAAATTAGTTGCATTATAAGGTTTTATATTTTGAGGAGTTGTAGCCTCTAGCAAAAAGAATTCGCCAACCTGCGCAACAAGAGTCGGTTTACAATTGATTCTCGAAAATACCATTTAAATTAACGCGAATATAAGTTATAAAACACGGTCAATTTTTAGCACAATCCGTTTCCATTTTAAGCTGTTGAAACGCGCTTGTTGAACTGCTAAGTGGAAGGTGTTTGGCTAAAAACTGTTAAAAATAGTCTTTTAATATCGTTAACAAATATTTCAAACATATAGCCATTATATGGCTATTTCTTAACAATCTTGTATCGTTATATTTGCTATAAAATTTTATAATTCTTATATCATTATTTTGTTAGTGAAACGAATTTATAATCTTTTACCATCTAGTCATGGTATCTTTTCGAATAGGGTCCAAAATCACAAATATTCTCTAAAGCAAGAACAGAATAAGAAACTAGATAAGTTAATATCTTGACAATAGGGTTAATTACACTAGGCACCCTCAAGTTATCACTTTGTAGCGCTCTGCACCACAAAGTTTTTTTTCGCTATCTGTCACCCCAAATTTTCATAAGTGTGGCACCCAACACCCTCCGTCCAAATTCCGGCTAATAGCCTCACCGGATAAGTAATTTAACTTAAACAAGGGGGCATTTTGGTCAAAAAGATTGCAATGGGTTTGTCAAGCGGCGGCTCGAGGCTGTTGCTGCTGTGGAGGGCCGGGGAGAGAAGAGGAAGGAAGAGAGGGGCTCGGCATCGCCGATAGGGTTCAGGGACGTTGCCGACGGAGAGTGCGGCACCGGCCTAAGATGCGAAAGAGGGGCAAGGGACAGCGGTGCAGGGCTATTGCGGCCGTGGGGTGGGAAGAGACTTTACCGGCGTGAGATGCCGAAGGAGGGGCGCGGGGCGAGGGGGAGAGGAGAAAGGAAGGCAGGGGACGAGGTCGGCGTCGCCGACGGGGGGAGGGGCGCTGCCGAAGGAGGGGGGACACCGGCGTGAGATGCCAGCGCAAGGGGGTTGGCAGCGCAATTAGGGTTTCTGTGATGTTCCAAAAATGCCCTCCAAAGTTCAGCTTATTAATTTTTTTTGCCGGAATTTGGACGGAGGGTGTTGGGTGCCACACTTATGAAAATTTGGGGTGACAGATAACGAAAAAAAACTTTGTGGTGCAGAGCGCTACAAAGTGATAACTTGAGGGTGCCTAGTGTAATTAACCCCTTGACAATATAACAAACCTGATTCCCCAACAATTTCATAGTTTATGGACAAATGAAAGACCAAACGTTAAATGATAGGGTGTCAAAACAACGGGTGACGTGATGGTAACTCCCTACCTAAGAACTTAACTTCTCGAGAAGGAAAGGGGCGGAGATTCGAGTAAGATTCGAGTAATTTAAAGGTAGTCAGTCAAAAATTACCGTTTGGCTTAACCATTTATCCCTTAACCCATGTTGAAACTCCCTCCAACAATCTTTCAACTCTGTCTCATACTGGTGCCATTTTTCAGTAATAATTTACAGAGAGAGGGAGAAGTGAAGATATTATAGCAAATATAACTTACTCAAGAGTCTCTGCCCTACAACTGAGAAACCAGTCAGTCCCATTTCCCAACAGCATCAAAGAGATATGAGAAGGAACTTGGCTAGTTTAACCCAGTAAAAAATTGGACCTGCCCGGTTAACTCTGTTTGCCGAGGCGATTATCGGCCAAGCTTACGCTTCTTTCTTAACCTTTCCCTCCTCTCCTCTTCTTCGATCTTGCGAAGTTCTTCTTCATCTTCCCTCCTGGCAATTTTGGCACTGAATCGCAAGAAAAATAAAAGGATATGAGCTTTAAGCACGTTATCAAATGTAAGCAAATAACCAAGGAATGAGAAATGAAACTACCAAAAAAGGAAGTACGAGGGAACGTTGCCAAGTGATTACTTATCAAAAACCAGTGTCCAACAAACGATTTAACAATCCAAAATATACTTCGGTGTGTGCATGTGTGGTGCGCATAAGAGACGCATTCAAGGGAGAAATCTGAATATAGAGGGTAGGAGAAGATAATAAACCTTGTGTGCAACTATATGAGCATATGCAAAAAGAACGGTCAGTAGTCATCCCAAGTAAAATACACAAGAGAGCGTATACAAAAATTCAAGCTATGCATCTTAAAGTTGACTAACCTGCGTCTCTCCTCCATCATAATATCATCAAAATTAGCCTCCATGTCACTATCATCGTCATCATCTCTATACTTCCGGGGATTATACCTGTGAAAGATCAACACTTCAATTAACATGGAAATCTGGGCACGTCAATCTCAAATTATCAGCAGCACCATTGCCTAACAACCGAGGTCTTAAAGTTCCCCCCACCCACAGAAAGGAAGGGAGGGCAGGGGGAAAGGGGGAGTGATCTTATCACAACTCATTTCTTCATCCCTGGTTAGGTGACATTCAGGTTATTTACACATCAATACGTGTACCTCCTCAGTTATTACAGACTTCAAAACAAACCATAACAGAAATAAGTTTGAAATGAACTGTTAAATGTCTACAAATGCCAAGGGAAGGAAAGTCATATTACCCAAACATATTTCTAATCATACTGATCGCTTTCACGCCATCGTCCTCATCATCATCGGAATACTGTCTCACAGGTCTTTTCTTTGGACGGTGGTCTTGCACTTTAGCAGAAGTTTTTGCTGGTGGTTGCTTTATCTGCCAGTTATTAAACACCAAACAAGATAAAAAAATATACCAAAAAATTATTTGTCGGAAAGGATCCTAGTTTCATTCCTGACAGGAGAACCCATCAAAAGGGAACCCACGTGCAAAACAGAGTATAAATAGTAGACCTGAGGTTTCGAAGATGGAACCGGTTGTTTCGACATTGTCCTTCCATTGCTAGATTCTGGGAACCTCTTTTTCTGTTCCAAGGGTGGCTTCATATTAGACGACTGCGGCTTCGTATTAGACGACTGCAGCTTCGAAGGGGCTGGTTGGCGCAAACCATTTATGGAACTTCTTCCAATTGGTGCGGCAATCTTCTTGACTACAGTATTTGGAACCTTAGAAGGCAAACCTTTGGGCCCCAAAGGCCGGCCGGGCCCACTCCCATTACTGCTACCGAGCTGTTTTCTGGATTCCACTGATGTCGAAGTGCGGTTACTGGTAGAAGCCGATGTCTGTGGGCCCACTTTAGGCCTAATTTGGTTACCTGTAGGCAAAGGTTTTCTTTCATCGCGACCATTGACAACTCTTCTACCATTGTTGTTCAATGACGGTTTGCTTCTTGGTGGAACTTGAGCCGATCGAGCCTCTTTAACATCACAAACAAACCTGTATAAGTTTCCTCGACGAACATAGTATGCTTGCAGATTGGGCATTTAGATCAGTTCTTTTTATCCATTGGAAAGAAACAACTAGCAGCATCTCACCGGAAGATGGCGCAAAGACACTTCGAGGTGGAGGTTCTTTTGTAGGAACTGGAACTTCGGCATCATCCGATAGAAGAAATGAATAATCCCTCGTATCTTTCAGAATCTGGACTTTTGATTTTGATTTTAACTGCAAATAAGCATATTAATATCAAAGACATAACAAACAGAAATTTAGCAAGAAATGGTTGAAATTAAAGCATTACGCCATTTGTGACTTTCCGGGGGTGATCATCTACTCGTGGCCTCGACCCCCCGGGGGTTGGAGCAACGCCCTTATTCTTCTGCAGAAGTAAGTTGGATCATCAAAGGAGAAAGACATCTCAATAAAAGTTAAAATGTATAATTAATTAGAGCAGATCTCTGTATCATTCAACCATCACAATCCATGCATACTTAAACGTGCATTAATATTAGAAGGAGTGCGGGACCATTTACCAACCTGACACAAATATGTGGTTTATTTTCCCGGTAATGAAATGGGATATAAGAAGTTACAAAGGCAATTAAAACGGCTAAAACGAAGGACTAATCCTAAGTGGACGGCAAGGCCTGAAACAGCTGCACGCCCCTCGGTCATTAATCTCTTAATACTGTAAATAAGTAGCTTTAATACTTACCACATGGTTGGGTTTAGACACCTTTGCTGCCAAATGTGGGTTCTCTAATAACGACCTGCTTTCTTGAATTACTCGCTGTGCAATAACAGGCTGCGATGGTCCAAAGAAGGACCCATAACTGCATAACATAAGAAAATAGCTGTATTCAGTGGAATCAAAGCTGGTCTAAGGAAAAGCTAGACGGCAAATAAAGATTTCAGAGGTTGTGAAAATGCATCAAAAGGCCATGTTCTCTGTAACATCTCAGATATGAGAAACCAATTGCAGTACTAAACTTCCTAGCCAAATAAGCACAAATGATAGACTCGATCCCCATTATCAATGCCCATAAACTCACAAGTATTATTACACTGCACTAGCTAACTCTATCAAGACGTCAAAATAACTGAGAACAAAGACAAAACTGTAGATCTCAACAAATGAAAGACATCATCGCAAATAAGGAAGCCAGATCAATTGGCAACTCAATCTGCTCATGAACAATTTAGTACCAAATTTAACATTTTAATCAACAAGATGCAATAATAAACATATGTCCATCATCCCAGCCAGCAAACATAAAGTACATTGTAAAGTCGTGTTCCATGTTTGTAAAAACAGAATGGTACTCACTTGTCATATGGCAATTTATTCTTTTTCTCTCGGGAATTGGCAAGAGAAGAACCAGAGTCCTTCTTCATCTGCTTTCTAATCGATTCTTTTAAGCGTTGCCTCATTCCAAGGTATTCCAATTCCTCCTGTGTGGGCTGGCGAGTTTCCTCCTCCTCCTCTTCATTTTCTTCTTCTTGCTCTTCACCTTCCTCTTCGTACTCATCCAAATCTTCATATTCCTGCAATTAGACAACTTCAAATACCATACACATCTAGATGAAAAAAGTGAAGGGCGAAAGGATGACTCAAAAGTTGCTTACATATCTATCATATTCTCGCATAGCCGCTTTAGATCTCCAAACAAGATTACTTGGGTAATTGCTACTTAGAAGAAACAAATTCTGAAACAAAGCTAGAGAGAAAAGCTTTAACAAAAGGATCTGACTGCCTGCAATTGATAGGCCAAAAATGATAAGATGATTCGTATTTGGACCATTGGACAAAACTTCAATCATTTGTAAAATGCATGTAACAGAGGAATTGGATTAGTTTCTTCATACTTAATAAAGCTGGACTCAGACTTCAAAAGTGAAAACTTAACAGGAATACATGTAGGTTAACAACTGTGCTATAGGAAGTGCAGCTCTCGTTAATTTGCATAACTTAGAATATATTTGCGAAATTTATGTATACATCATTCTCAAGTGGGCTCTTATCGTCACAACTTACAAAGAACTAAAGCAACATCAAGCTGAACTCGACTTTCAACATACATTACCTACTTCCAAACTTCAAGAACAATGTACAAGAATATAAATTTAGTGCGATCACTTCACTCCACTAAATATAGAAGATAGGGAAATGTCAGCACGGTTCAAAGTTTCCATCGACATCAAGACAGATCATCCTTATCGGTTAGGGTTTGGGGCTAGATAGAGAAGTCATAAAACTAAGGATAGCTCACCCGAGCTCGTGTAACATGAGAGAAGACCCTGTCATGCCTACAACACAGAAAACGACCTCCATTACATCAAGCTCATATCTACAACTCACAGGCCTTTTGACACGGAAAAAAATGTAAAATCAGTTAAGTGATAAGATAACAAACTCATACATGCATGTTTCAATGTGAATATGTATAAAGACAAACTTATGTACATACATTTCAAACACAATACCTAGGGGTGCAATTTGGGTTGGGTTAGAATGGGCTTTAACCAACCCAACTCAGATATGGACAGGTTTTAACCCATCAAACCCAACTAATTTAAAAGTGGGTTGGTTTGAGCTGGGTTAATGTTTATATGAATTAAATTGGGTCAAACCCATTAAAACCAAGCTAACCCATCCTAACCCAAAAAAAAAAAAAAAACGAGTCAACGAATCCCCCTTCATTCTCTGATTTCTCTCCTTCCTCAACAGTCGGCTGAGGCGTCGCCAATTTTGCCCAAATCATTTTCTAGGGTTCCCCGACAGTCCGCTCCTGCTTCTCCGGCGAAGACACAGTGGTCTCGTCATTTTCACCCTCCCAAAGGCACAGTAGTATGATCAGCCTGCGGCATGCTGTCGCTTTATTTCACCATCGACAACTCGCAACGCAACTGTACCCAAAGACATCCATGTGCTCCCATACTTCTCACAAACACCAATGCAACCATGAATTTGTAGAAACAGATTTTTTTTCCTAAGCAGATTTCGGCGACGTTTGAATGTACCCCAAATCGAGATCGGCATCGTCGTTCACTTGTCGCCGGGATACGCCGTAGCTGCCGGTGGCCATGGCTGCCGCCGCTCTTGGCCGTCGCGTCTGTTGTTGATCCTAAAACCGGTCACCTCGCCGTCGTCGGCATCCACTGTAACTCATTTATTCTCAGATCTGATTTACCCATCTGCCGGCGGTAGTACGGGCTGGCCGGCGCTGCCTTCCGGTGTTCTCTGAGGCAGTCGCCGGTGTGCCTTCGCCCTTTGCCGCGGTGCTCAAATTCTTCTGCCGCCGTCTTCTTTTCTCTTATTTGCGCCACCTGCTGCCTTGTTTCTCTTCTGCTTTTATTTTCTTTTCAAGACCCTTTGTCTCCTTCTTTCTTGGTTTCTTATGTTTTCTCTTCAGACTTCTTTTTCTTTCATTTGTTGCCTAGTGTTCTTCTACTTTTGCTTCTTCTTCTTTTTTTTTGATGTAGAATTTTTTTTTTATAGTATTGTATTTCATCTTTGACCAAGTAAATTAAAATTTTCATTTATCAAAAATAAAGTATATCATATAAGTCAAATGCGAGTCATGTTAGTCTTTAGATAATAAAACGAGTTCAGGATTATTTTATAAAATAAAAGACAAAATATTTAACGATGTCAGTTGCACTTGGGTTTGTTTGGGTTGAAACCCGACCCGTAGTATTTTTACTTGGGTTGGGTCGGTTGGGCTTTTTTTTTACAAAAAACCCAAGTTGGGTTGGGTTGAGATGAGCTTTTAAAATGTTGGGTTTTCTCAGGTTGGGTTAAAACCCAACTCAACCCGTCTAAGTTGCACCCCTAATAATACCTAAAAAAAATATACATATACAGGGGAAAGCGAGTAATTAGACAAGTTGCGTTAAGGCTAATGATCCAAACTACAAAGAATTTCTATCATCAGTTGTACAACAGTCTTTTCATTCCTTAATCAGATTTTTGCGATCCTTACTTTATTCCTTGTTCAACTGGAAATAGTAATGGGTTCAATGGAAGATAAGATTTGACAAAGGAAAGGATAGGCCCCAAAATACAACACCTACCATCAGGGTTAACAACTTAAAATGAATGATAAAGTAATTTGAACATATAAGTCCAAAATACTAAATTCATGGATAGCTTCTATAACCGTCATATGCATAGTTATCACACCGAGATATATGTACCACATATATTTTCTTTAAGGAGTATCATATCATGTATCGTGAGATACGATTAACTAACATAATATATAAAAAATAGATCAGCACAAGAACATAGAACAATGATCCATCATAAATTGTTTCACATAATTGTAAGGAAAAAAATAGAAGCACACCCATATAGCTGCCCAAGACAGAAGAGCATTAACTGCCAAACTGAAACTGAAGAAGAAAAATCTATAGAGAACAGGAAATTATTATTAAAAACAAATTTTGTATCACTTAAGTGAATGGTGAGTGCCCAATGTCCATACCCAACATAAGAAAGTCAGAAAAATACAAAAGATTGAATCTAGAGACATAGAAAAGGTATAATATATAGGAAGAAGAACAGAATGCCCAAACAAAGAGACTACAGATTTTGTCAACTTGATATAGGAGAACTACAGATCGAGCTTGACTAAGGATACCAGAGAAATTGAAGCCGGAGCCGACCACTATCACCAAGCCTCACGATCTGCCACTGATTGTCAAGGGAGAAGGGGAGGTTGGGCAAGATGAAACCCTCAGAGCCATTTTTGGAGGCCGTGAAATCGTCTTGTGGGAGAAAAATTCTACAAAAAGATTACACAGACCATTTTCCAACGCCAGGTCCAATAAACCCAACCCAGATCCGGCTTGTTACTCACTGAGACCTATCGTCGGTATCAGGCGATATGTTATAACACTCCAACACGAAACAGATACAGGACGATACAGGTGTGATATGAGTACGGGTCTGATACCTAGCAATATTGTACCACTTTATGCTGTATCGTCTCGTATCATAGGATACTAACAACTATGGTCATACGTGATGCAGAGCACAGGCATGGAAGAACTGGACATTCTAATCTTACAGAAAAGGACCACTTGCCAAAGATATTTTATCTGCATAAAAAAGTGTTAACCTTAGACTCTAAACAACTGACTAGAGCTTCAACTTAGGGACAACTATTGAGTTGTAAGAAGTATTTGCAGTATGTACTTGTCCCACAAGGGGAACTATCATCGGCTGGAATATAACCAGCTGCATTTGCTCAGATACTCAGCGGCATAAACTCTAAACATGAATGGAAATAATTCCTACTATAGGCATTAGTTCCAAGAGGATTGCTTATCTAACCTTTTCATTCACATGAGCTTTTTCCTGGTTTGGATCTAGGCAATATCTTAACATCAATTCTTGTTGAACTCCACCAGCATAACTGTGTTTTTAGACTACACAAAGATGGGGGGATCACTTATTGCATATTAAAACAAAACCCATGACCTCATACCCTGTATAGCCATGATCAGAAACCGATTAATTCCATCTCTTGTAACGCCCAAATTCATACATAAGCAATAAGATTCCAAACAGAAAACCGAAGCAAACCCCCATTATCAAATTGAGCATCAGACAAAACCCAATAGCGAAAATCACAATAAAACCAATTTCAATAATCGGATGAAAAGTTAAAACGAACCCTAACGATTGAATTTTTACACCAAAATTAAACAAGTAAGACTCCAAATTATACACAGAAAATGGAACACGAACAAAAGTGAACACTAGAAAACCCAAAAAAAAACTCAAATCACCACGAAATCATCTACATCAAGACTAGATGGAAGTCCATATCAAATACAATGTCATTGAAGTCCTTGGGGAAGTAAAAAGAACCAAAATTTAAACATCAGACACTAAATTGAAACAAAATTGTTGAATGAAACTGCAGATTGATGAGGATCGATGGCTTACCTGACGATTACACAGCTCTAAAGGCAAAGAGGAAGAGTCGAGAAAGCGAGCAGCTTTGATAGAAAATAGGAAATTTGTATTGTCCGGATAGAGAGAGAAAGTGGCCTACTATTTAACGAGCGGGCCGTTAACGGGTGGGTATTTGGACCCGTGTAGATGGCGTTAGATGGTTTTCGGGCAAACCCGTTTGGAATTTTCGAAGGATATTAGGAAGTAGTAAAACATTTCTCAAATCCTTTTAAACATTTATATATATATATATATATATATATAGCACTGTACATAAGTTAAAAGAATTAAGATATATAAAAGTACTATTGAGTTTTCTTGCAACATGATGGTTTTTTTTAAGTAAATTATGGTAAAACAAGATGAGTTTTTATTTCGTTTTGTGTGACATTAATGTTAATGTAAAGGGAGGAGTCATGTTCAACGTCACAAAGTGTCACACATTAAAAGTGAGTGAATGAGGGAGTCGTGTTCAACGTCACAAACTTTTTTCTTTTTTCAAACAACATGTATAAATTCTGTAAGGGGTGGTCGCATAAATATACATAGATATCTTTCTATATATTAACAATATTCTCGAAATTAATATACAATTGTCTTTCAGAGAGATGACCTAATGGTTGATGGCATTAATATTCTCCGAATCAATATACAATTCTCGCTAATGGAAAAAAGTGTAGAAGCAAGCAGAGATCCACAATTATCCTACTATTGGTGTTTCAATTAAAATAGCAAGTATTTATTTCAACATTGTTCAAAAAATTACTTTCTATACATTGTTAAGCAAGCAAAAGTGGCAGATCATCTTAAAATGATCGTAAAACTATTTGTTACAAATGGCAATATGTGTTCAATCCACAGTGCCAAAACAAAAGTAATTATCCAAAAATAAAAGACGGCTTAACTAAAGAAAGACCGATAAAATTATATCGAAAAATTTATAATTTATGTGTTAAAGACTATAGTTAACGGTGTCATCTTAAGAAATAGTAACTTATACGAACATGGCTGAGATCATATCTACCTTTTCAAAGTGATTAGGAAAGTAAAATTAGATAGAGACGCATTTTCCTTCATAAGTTTTTTTTTTAATTTTTATTTTGGAATCCAGATTTGCTTCTTTCTACCGAGGTCCAAACTTTTGTTGCTCTTTGTGATCCGAATTATATATTTGCGGTTCGGACCGGGTCATGGGGCCGGTGCAAGGATTTGACCTCTTAGGTGGACCTAGGCCCTCTGCTTTGCACGAATTACGGTTTGCTTTACCGGTATTCCCTGTCAAATTTAACTTGTAATTACAGGTTCCACAGAGAGAGAGAGAGAGCGAGGGGGGTATAATGGAAGAAACCCTAGAAAATCACGCGAAATCAATAGCAGCACCAACGATATTCGTGATCGTTGTAGCTTTACAATTCCTCTCCAGATACATAGAGCATAAAAAGAAGGTAAAACCCTTCACTTTTTACTGTCAATTTAGCCCTTTTTGTGCAGTTGCCGTTTATTAGCTTGATTTTGCCAAATTCTTGCCCTGATTTGCATCAAGATTCAAATTTTATTAAGACCCGTGTCTAAAATTGGAGTCTTGCTAGTGCGACCTTTTTGCCCTTCAGTTATTTCATTTGACATTTATGTTTTCGTATTCTCTAATTTCGAAGGGTTTGAATCTGTTAGTGTAGTGATTTTTGTGATAAAGTATGGTATGGCTGCACATTTGCATACACACACGCACCGCTTTCGTATTATGTTTTTAAGTGTATGCATTAGCATCAAAATTTTATCTTTAGGGTCGAACAATTTATGGAATTGGTAGTGCCATAGGGGGAAAAAGATTGTCGATATGGCCCCTCTCAGTTACTACTACTACTTTGCCTTTTTGTGATTTTATTAGATGGAAATTGAACAAACATTGAACGAACTTATATAGTACCGATCAAGTAAGTATTGTTTGACAAGTCAAACCCCGGGGGGGGGGGGGGGGGGGGGGGAGTTAAGAAACGTTTACGTGATCAAATTCTTGGAATTTGCAACAAGTCGAAAGTCGGGGGGGTTTGGGGGTGGGGGTGTTAATTATGAAAATTAGGGAGCATATCTTGATGCCACCATTTTCCTTGAGTAGTAGCACAAATGTTATATGGTAGAAGCAGATAATCAACGTTAGCATAACTTTCTCTCCTGATACACTGAACACGAAAAGAAAGGTACCTTTACGTAGTACAGTTATGCAAAGTTACCGTTGATTATCAAACTTTTGACCTTGAAGTTGATGTTTAAATCTGCAAATTCCATCCGAATTATCTTTAAGGTTCATTCTATTCCAATTCCATTTGATCAACAAGATTACTATACTGATTAAACAAACTCAATAGCTAACTTTCGAATCTTGCTAATGAAGAGGGATTCTGATTTTGATGTAGGACTCTGTTACTTATGTTGTTGGTATAGAGTATGGCAACACTCACACACAACACAGACCCATACTACATTGCAACACCCAGTGTGTTTGGCCAGTTGTGCCTTCGTGCATATAAATATGGGCTAATTACACCTATATCCCTGAGGTTTGGGGGTAATTACACGCGAGGACACAAAGTTTCAACATGTAACATACGTGACCAAAAACGTTAAACAAAGTATCACTTTTATCCAACCGTCAGTATTCCGTCCAAAAAGTGTAATTTTCGTCATTACGTATTTTGAAAATGGCAATACTACCCCTGTTGATATCCTAATTTTCTCTCTCCACAATTTAAACCCTAAATCTGAAGTCACCGCCGGCAGCCCCCTCCACCACCCCACACCACCAGCAGCCCCCCTCCCCCGCCCCATGCCGCCAGCAGCCCCCTCCCCCGCCCCACGCCGCCAGCAGCCCCCCTCGCCCCACCATCCTGCAGAACCACCCCCCACGCCGGCAAGCGCCTTGGCAAACCCACGCCGCCGGCAGTCCCCCTCGCCCCACCATCTGGCAGACTTGCCTCACCACGCCGGCAAGCCCTTGGCGAGGGAGGGAGGAAGACTGGATGGGAAGGAGACAGATCTGGCCATTGCAAGCCCATCGTGGTGGTGATGGCGCTGCCTTGCTGGTGGTCACGGTGGCGCGCATCTCGAAGGAGGAGGCCGGTGTCGCGACGTAGCTCGGTGATGCTTGCGATCTCAGATGGCACGGGGTACGGAGGTAGGTCGCGGCGGTGATGGTGGCGACCGGTATGGCGACAGGCAGATCGGGAGTGAGACCGCGATCTTGCGGCGCCGGTGCCTCGCCGGAGGGCCTGCTACTGCACTGATCGGGGGTTGTGGGCATGACGGGGTGGGCGGGTGACGAGGAAGGGGGAGGCAGACGGTGTGGGGGCTGGGGGGTGTGGGGAGAGGAAGAGGCAGACGGCGTTAGGGGGGGGGGTGGGGGCGCAGGGGGAGGGGGGGTGGGGGTGCTGGGTGTGGGGAGAGGAAGAATAAACAGTAAATTAAGTGGGTAATTTATTTTAAAGTCAGGGGCAATCAAGTATTTTTGTAAAAACCGTTAAGTATTTTTGTATTCCGTTTGTCAATGGACATAAGTGTTACATTTTGAAACTTTGTGTCCTCGCGTGTAATTACCCCCAAACCTCAGGGATATAGGTGTAATTAGCCCTATAAAATTATGTTGCTATAAGTACGTATTAGGAATAAGCGTTTATGGAATGGTGGTAACATAGGGGAATCAGGTTGCAGATATGGCCTCTCTCAGTTACTTTCTTTTATGGATTTCTTGGTCAAAAGTATCTGGCAGTGTTTCACTTATAGTAAAATTGCTTATCGTAGAATAGATGTAGATATTCATATGGGAATCAGTAGTCATTACTTTGTTTTAACATCTGCGCTTATGTTGTTGCTAAAATACTTTGTACTGGCGTGCATATTACAGTATATGATAATTCTGGTCTTTGCTGCCATACAAGATACTATTTTTGAATCTAATTTGCATTTATTGTCCTGTGAATTGTTCTCAGAAAGGATCTATGAATGCTATGGATGCCCAGTTACGTGCAGAAATTAAGCAACTCTTAAAGGAGGCGAGCTCATTGTCACAGTGAGTAATTTCAGTGAATTAAACCCATTAAAAGAAAAAATGCGTTATAAGCGGATGCATGCTACTACCTCCGATTGACTTGCTTGCAGAGTAGAGATCTTTCAATAATCCTGCTAGTCACATGAAAAGTCATAAACACCACTTCCATTGTTTGGTTGAAACTACTTTACACATTGGTAAAACTTGTAGGCACCACTTCAAGTTATTTTCTTTTGCTTGAACATTTACTTCATCTACTTGGCTACAGATTAGGACATAAGCGTTGACGTCATGTTCCTTCGGTTCTTTGTCCTGTTGGATAAGGTCATAATCATCAATTGGCCATAAGTTTTTCTACATAAGCACTCCACATACCCACCATACCCCCACCTCCGATTCAGTAGAAAAATGAAGAGGGAAAAAGAAGACATATGAAAAGAGAATGAACTGGTGGAGTTCATCTTGGTAGTTCTGGCATGGGTCTTGGTCTTGTCACTATTTATGTACCTCTGCTTGCAGAGCAAACTCCGACCATATGCTCTTTAGCCATAGGATTTTCTTGTTAGCATATACTTCATGGTCGCGATGCATTCTTGTTGGTTTAAGATACTAGGGAAAATGGAGTTACTTATACTTAGGTGTGCAGAATGTACAATATCTTACATGGAGCGATTCTGTGTTGATTACAGGCCTTCAACTTTTGCGCAAGCTGCAAAACTTAGGAGGATGGCAGCAGCCAAGGAGAAAGAACTTGCTAAACGTACAATTTTTTATGCTCAAGTTTAAATTTTGCTCGTCTTCTTTTAAAAAGCACTATTCCCCTATATCTATTGCTTCCATTTTTGTTATTGTGTGTGCGCTTCTAAGATGTAGAAGACGTTCTATCCAGCTACGCCAGGACAGTAGTCAATATAGATTCTATTAATGGAAAAGCAGATGACCTATTAGGATAGGTGGGAGCCTGTATCTTACGAGGATATTGAGTCATGCATGATCAATCCAGCTTTCTTAGCTTATCATGAAAGAGTTTAACTTATGTGGCAATAGACGATTGGCATAACTGTCCAGTTTAATGGAATGGTGGAAACCAAGATACGGCTTGCATTTTTACACTTCGCATCGTACTAGCTGACCCGAGCCTAATTTTATTTATCTATATGTTCTCGTGCATCTATTTCTGATGCTGATCGTGTGTGGACATCTTAGTAGGTCTAGCATAGAACTTAGAATCCTACTGTATTAGTGTCTATTCATGGTCGCGACATTATATCCTACTATATTAGCGTCTATTCACTGCACTTCCATTTCTTAAAGTTTTCACACCTTTTAATCTTAGTATGGATAGAAGCTCATAACAATTTTACATATATGCAGATCAAGAACTGCACAGCAACGAGATGAAATTGTCCTATGATCTATATGTGAAAGTTCTGATGATCCTAAAGGTGATCTCTAGAACATTCTGATATGTTACAGGTTTACATCTTTTCTTCCTTGAAGTTGAGAAGTTCAGCCATCGGTTGTTGTACAGGTTTTTACATATGTGGTGCTGATTTTGTGGTTTTGGCGTATTCCAGTGGCTGCCATATCAGACCAGCTTGTGCAACCCTTTGGTAAGACGTTTTTGCCCCTCTTAGTTTTTGGTTAGAGATCTGATAACCCCTTCTAGTATCCAGGAATTTTATTGAGAATGGAAAGGAGAAAATAATTTGTGAAGTACGAGAATCAGCAGACGTGATATCTAAGGAAATGAAAAAAAAATATTTGAGACTAATTCAACATCATTTTGATTTAATATAATCCACCTTCTTGCAGGAAAGGTCTTATCTTGGAGAGCTGGAGGTCCTTCAAATGACAATGTTATGGTAACACTACTCGAACTCGTACATTCACCGTGTTACATTTTCATAAAATAGAGGGAGTGCATAATGAAGTAGGGTTCTTATGGCCCTCTTGCAAGTGTCCAACCTAGGTCAAAGGTTCAAGCACTGGAGAGAGGGAGGGGGAGGGGGATTGGTTCTATTGCTCGAGTTTAGAAGAGAAGGCTGAGGAAGTGGCTCTGTGTCCTTTATATAATCAGGTCATGGGTAAAGATTTACTCAGACTCTGGATGTTATGACCCAGTAGTGATGAGAACCTTCTCATGCTATGGGCAGTAATCATGGTAAAATGAAAGCTTCAAGGGGATGACTAAACTCACACTATAGCGTGCCACACAAAAGTAAACTTCGAGCTACCTTTTCTGAATTTCCTCTATGTGAAGTTGGCAACTGACCTGTGGCCAGTTTGGCATTTCTTGTACTGTAGTTACTTCTGCATCCTAAAAGCACTTAGAGCTCTCAAAAGCACTTCAAACTGGGCTTGTATGAGTCTTTACCTCTTTTAACTACCTGGCAGCCGGCACTGATCAGTTTGAAATATGTGTCTGCAATTGTCTTGCCTAGTCTAGATCAGCCTAAAAGATATAACAAGCTTAGGCCAGTTCAATTTGTTTAAGTAATGCAAAATAATCTTCGATCCACTTGACGCATACTTTTGGTATACGTGCAATGTTTGATCCTTCCGTTGTCTGTTTGATGTAATTGCAGGTTGGGGTTATACCGTGGTTGATAGTTTGTACCAGGGTTAGCAAATTTATCTGTCGAAAGGTGTTTAAGTAGGAGGGTCTTGATGGTGGAGGAGTTAGAACAACGTTTTCTGCTCTCACGTCGTTTTGTAGCTTGTATACCAGGTCTAGCAAATTTCTCTGTCGACAGGTCTTAAATTACGATTTCGTTGTTGGAAGAGAATTGAAACAATCTTTTTTCCGCGTTGTATCTGATCTTTTTGTACCTTGTATAGGATAAATTCATTCATTCATTCATTCATTTGTAGCATCTGTCAATGGAAGAGAGAAAAAGTTTTGAGAAGGCACAGCAAAATGATGTGGATGTGATGCATGCTATGAATATGAATGAAGAGATGTACAAATTGAAAGATATTGCATGAAGTCGGCTAAAAAATAATGCCTCTTCCTTGACCCAACTTGCAACTCATAAGCCGTACCACAAAAGCGTCGCTAATGCTAATGGTGTTTAAAGTGACACAAATAACCAAAGGTGCCACTAATTTTTTTTTAAAAAGTCATAGTGACAATTGAAATGCTAGTTATGCTGAAATAGCCGAGTGTCGTTACTGTAGAAGATCCTTATCCGCAATAAGTTAATCCTCTATCGACGTTTCTTTGCATTGTGCAAATATTTCTTTCCGTTCTTCATCAGATGGTATTTAAACAAGTCATTCATCGCTACTATTCTTGCTTTTGTAGTTTTGTTATATAAAATAGACCGCATTTGGCACAGTGCACATCACTTGTGAATTTATTCGGTACAGTCTCTGAAAAGTACGATTAGCCTTGCCTAGCGTCTGTGAACGTAACCAAAACCAGGCATTGAGTTAAATGGACCAAACACTTAGTGGTCATGATGTGTTAGTACAGACTAGCATCGGTAAACATATCTTACGAAGAAATTATCGCTGCAAATATTAACTCTTATCATTATTCAAAGTTGTTGCTGCTGACAAAATATCAAAGACATATCTTCTACTGCCAAAATAAATTTAGCACCACTCAGTGGAGGTGATTTGGGTGTGAGATTTTGCTTGTAAACCAGACAAAGACCTGCAACTGAGATGACTCAATCAGTGCCGGAGATGATCATTTATCCAGATGTGGTTTACTAGAATCAAGAATAATAGCCAGCCAGCATTGAACTCTTAGGCCAAGGCTTGACAACGGATCTGAATCGACACACCAAAAGTAAAGAAAAAACTGAACGGTTTCACCTACCTTTTTTCACTTCATACTTTGATGTCTATTCAGGCCCGTCTCCAAGCATTGGCGCACATAAGGTTTTGTGAAGCGTCCCATGGCTTACACTGGCACCTGAATCCATAGAAACGGAGTAGAAAAACTAACAATTTGCAGTTTAAGATCTCTCTTCCTACCGATTCAGGTGTTTGTGCAGGCTTAGGCGCACACACAAACATTTTTTTTAATCCTTTGGATGACACAACGAGGTGAAAATATGAACGGCAACTGCTTGTTATATATAGCCGAATGGTGTGATGGGCAGTGTGAATCATGACCGTTGGAAGGCTGGGGTATAATAGGCAGTGTGAATATTGACTGTTAGCCTGTCCTTTTTTTTTTACCCTTTTAGATGACACAAGGAGGTGAAAAAATGATTGGCGGCTGCTTGTTATATATAGCCGAATGGTACGATGGGTAGTGCGAATCATGACCGTTGGAATGTTGGGGTATAATGGGCAGCGTGAATATTGGTCGTTAGATTATCCTTTTTTACCCTTTTGGATGACACATGGAGGTGAAAAAATGAATTGCAGTTGCTTGTTATGTATAGGCGAATGGTACGATGGGAAGTAGTAAATCATGATCGTCGGAATGCTGTGGTATAATAGGCAGCGTGAACATTGGTCGTTAGTTTTTTTTTATCCTTTTGGATAACACAAGGAGGTCAAAAAATGAACGGCAGCTACTTGTTATATATAACCGAATGATATGAAGGGCAGTGTGAATCATGACCGTTGGAATGCTGGGGTATAATGGGCAGCGTTAATATTGGTCGTGAGATTGTCTTTTTATTTTATTTTATTTATTTATCCTTTTGGATGACACAGAGGTGAAAAAATGAACTTGCAGCGACTTGTTATATATAGTTAATAATACGATGGGCAGTGTGAGTCATGGCAGTCGGAATGTTGGGGTATAATGGACAACGTGAATATTGGTCATTAGATTGTCCTTTTTTTACCCTTTTGGATGACACAAGGAGGTGAAAAAATGAATGCAAATGTTTGTTAAATATAGTCGAATGGTACGATGAGCAGTGTGAATCATTTGTGCTGGGTATAATGAGCAGCGTGAATATTGGCCGTTAGATTGTCCTTTTTTTACTGGATGACACAAGGAGGTGAAAAAATGAAGCGCAGTTTCTTGTTATATAAAGTCGAATGGTACGATAGGTTTTGTGAATCATGACCATTGAAATACTGGCGAATAATGGGCAGCGTGAATATTGGCCGTTAGACTGTCCTTTTCTTACCCTTTTGGATGACACAAGGAGGTGAAATAATAGACATCAGCTACTTGTTATATATATAGTCGAGTGGTGCGATGGGCAGTGTGAATCATGACCTTTGGAATGCTGGGGTATAATTGGCAGCGTGATTATTGGCCATCAAATGGTTAGGGCTGAAAATGCTTTCTTACTTTTCGTTAACTTGTTATGACCGATATATCTTTCGGCCTTTATCAACGTTTCTAGACTTTTCTCTTTTCGTGGGGAAAGATAGAATTCTTGTAATTCATAATGTCTTATTCGTCTTCGTATTTCTCATACGCTTATCTTTGATGACCTTTGGTGAGTAAAGCTATAGTCTCATCTCGATTTCATCGTTTTCATCTAAATTTGACCAATTCTGGTCTTGGCACACACTAGACGGACATCAACATAAATGATTTCTATCAATTTGCCGCCTTCATGAGAGAGAGACCTTTCACAAACAAGATAACATTGTCATTCTACAAGCTCGATCTGGGTGTGAGCTTTGGGTCTTCATTTTGGCGCGAATAGAGTAAATTTTGCATAATTTTGGACTATTGATTCTCATTATGACGTTAAAAGGGGCAAAAAATAAATTTAAAGCAATATTCAACATCCATAATGGTCGAGACTATTGGTCCGACAACCCAACAATTTCTATATTCTCTGATTTATATTCATAGCGTCACGGCTATGGACATAGTTGTAAATATGCATCGACAGTGAGCTAAAAACTCTACTCCGTAGTAAGATTCTACCTTTCAGAAATCTGCTTTGAAATTTGTTGCCTTAGACGAGGGAAGAATGAAGATTAGTTTCTTAATGAGAAAGATCAAGCAAAGAGCACTAACTACTTCTTCACGAAAGTTATTACAAAAGAATATTTTTTTGTTTAAATGCCAATTTATATAATTTTTATATAAATGGTAAATTTTGAAAAACAGAACGGCACAATTTAAACCCAAATATAGACTTTTGATGAGGTTTACGACAGCCCTTTGGCAACATTAGTCGTTAGAAATTTAGTAAGCCAACCCTAATACACATTTTTAACGACAAACAAGAGTATAAAAAAGCGCGGGAAGAGACTCTCCGGTCAACAAAAATGGGTGGTCAAAACTCAAATCCAAATCCCCTTTTAACAAGAACCCTTTTGAACATCTCTAAGCCGCTCACCAAGTAGACTAATTCAACGACGGTCCACAGTTGACGGGCCTTGGAAAGCACATAGACCTCACAAGCAAAACAAACTTTCCTCTAACGTACCCTTTATAACATTTTCATGCGACACATCGAGGTAAACGTACCTCTTTTTTTTTGTTTCCCCTGTTGTTGTGTGCCTTTTCACAAAGCTAAAGGAGGAGGCACACGCACAACTGTGTGAAAAAGAAAAAATGGCAGAGAAACAGGTGATGGTGGTCGGGATCGACGACAGCGAGCACAGCTTCTACGCTCTCGAATGGACACTGGACCATTTCTTCACTCCTGAATCCAAAACTCTGTTCAAGCTCGTCGTGGTTCACGCTAGGTGCTCTCCGATGTCCGTCCTCGGACTCGCTGGCCCCGGTATCTTTCGACTAAATCATTAGTGACGTCTTTGTTGTTTCGTACAAAAGTAGTCCGAACATGTGGAGGTTTCGTCACGAGTAACCTAAATAACAATAAAGTTACACGTGTTTGTACGACTCGATTTAGACACGTGTGATGCTTGCGAGTCAGAGTCAACATGGTTTAATCAAATTGCAGATGGCATCAAATGCCTCTAAAAGTCATGCACGCATTGACAATGGCTCGAAGACCACATTGTTTAGCGATATCGGTGTTTGGCGACAATTTTGACATCTAATTGCGCTTGTGGTGGCATATGATGCATACGTTGCGAGATTGAAGTCTTGCGTGACAATTACCTTTCGTCTTTCAATGTGCCATTTTTAGTGCATGCATAATGCAGTTGGTGTTATGGCCAGCCCATTAGTTGGGCTGTGTTATATTAGGACCCAAGGACATTCTAAGCCACATATTTGTTGAGTGAAAGCATGAGCCGGAGCGAGAGCAAGAGTTAATTTATTAATTGGTACCCAAAGCGTGAGCGCTTAGAGACGGATTAGGAGTGAGAGCGAGAATTGAGAGCGTACTTAGGAGACAATTTCCTAAGCCCTCTATTTGTGTATATATTTCTCACCCGTAACGTTATACTACCATGGTATTTGAATGCGAAGTGATCAAGTATGTCTGACAATTTAACTGTTTGCAGGATCTACCGATGTTCTACCACTTGTGGAAGCTGATCTGAAGAGGATAGCAGAGAAAGTCAACGAGAAGGCCCAGGACCTCTGCAGCAGCAAATCAGTAAGAATTCCACTCGAATAAGCTCAGCTACATCAAGTTTGAGAAAATGGACTTGATTCGATCCCAAGAGGATTTATGAATGAATTTCTAGTACTCATTTAACCTATAAACACATGTCTCAAAACTCTAAACTTGCAGGTGGAGGATGTGACGGTTGAGACCATTGAAGGTGATGCTAGGAACGTGATGTGTGAAGCTGCCGAGAAGTACCATGCATCTGTCTTGGTTCTTGGCAGCCATGGCTATGGAGCTTTCAAAAGGTACACCCCACAATGACATGCACTTGGATTCCACACACAAGCACACTCACCAACACAAGAAACAAGTTTTAGTATTCTCAAGTGGAACTCCTTTCCCTCATTTTGTTACCAAAACCATAGGTGAGAACTTGTCCCTAATTAAGCAGTACCTAAAAGTGTCGAAAAAATTGGAATCGGTACAAAGATGTCTAGCAACGACGTTTGATGTTACGTTCTTTGATCAAGTAATCACGTTATGTGAGTATAATTTGACCACCTACATGCTCGCGGTTCTCAAGTTTGTCACCCCAAATGGTCTTGCAGGGCGGTTCTGGGCAGCGTAAGCGATTACTGCTCCCACCATGCTCACTGCTCCGTGATGATCGTGAAGAAGCCCAAGCACAAGAACTGAGCCATTAATGTTTCTCTGCTTAATGAGGACGACGGACTGCATTATTACAGTCCTTATCATGTAAATTCCTAGCACATTGGATGCTTTGGACTTCCAGTATAATAATAACATGATAAATGTCAAGTTTTAACTATCTTCAGTTCCTTCAGGCACCACCTCTTCTTCTTCCCTACAATAAGTGAAGTTTGCAGCCACAGTGAAACTACAATTGCAGGCTGAACTATATTTCTCTGTTTATTAATGAACCTTCAGATTTTTGCCCAATACTCGGCTTAAATGGTGCTACATTTTAGGAATCTATCGTATTCAGGACCTAGTTTAACTGGAAAAATGGTTAACTCATTCTGGTCTCTTGAATTATGCGCAATTTTCTAAATCAGATAGTTGAACTATGTATGTATGACCCTTTAAGTCTCGTGTTACGTTTTTCGGTCCAAAATGACCACATGCTAGTTACGTGATCACTTCTTAAGGGACTTTGTTCTTCTCCATTACTTACCTTGCCGCCGCTGCCGACCGCCCAACACCATAGCAGCCCCATCACATCCACCGTCACCCACCACCAACACAAACACACACTCACACACTACCGTCCCCATCCCCCATCACCCACCATCACGCACACACACATACACTCCCCAGTAACATAATATTGCCCCCATCACCCTACACCCACAGTACCACCCAAATTCATTGCCGGCTGCAGCCCCCACTGTACACACACACTACCTAAGGTGAAGGCAGTGGCGGATATGAGTGACCTCCAGAGTAGTTGGTGTGCGAAAAAGGAGGCGGTGCATGTGGGTTACGGTAGCAGGTTTCAGCAGCTGACTTGTACCTTAACAGATGGTGCAGCGAGGACGATGCTCTCCTTGATAGCCATGTGAGTAGAACCTGTTGGGATTATTCGCCGCTGCCACGACGATGAGCGTTGGTATGACCACTACCATAGTAAGAGGGATGACCACCACCACCATGGTAAGAGGGATGACCACCACCACCATGGTGAGCAACATTGGTAGATGAGGTGCAGAGTCAGTAGAAAGAGGAGAATTAGGAGCAAGATGAGCAAAGTTCTCTCCGTGGAGAAATTCATGGCTAAGAAGTAAACAATGAAGTTCAGGAAAGATGATAGGTTGGGATCGCTAGTAGTCAAAGTAATGACCAAAACCTTGAAGTCGGGTTGAAGACCACGAAAAAAGTAGATGTTGAACTCGGATTGAATAATGGGGCGACCAGCTGCAGCAAGCTCATCAAAAATGACTTTCGCACAGTTGAGATAGGTTGTAGCAGAATCATCACGTCGATTAAAAGAATGAAGATTCATATGCAATGTTGAAATGAGAGTATCCAGGAGATGCCAAGGAAACTTCAAGAGTAGACCATATCTAACGTGAAGTGCACAGACCATCAACAGGCAGAATGATTTCCTCTGAGATAGAAGAAATGAGAGTGCTAATAAGAGTTTTTTCTCAGCGTTACCAAATAAGGAAGTCAGGATTGGTTATGGTGTCATTCTAGCCTGCAACAGAGAGTTTCTGTGGAGGGGCGGTAATGGTGCCATCAACAAAACCAATGAGGTCTTGACCTTCAAGAAAAGGGAGTCACCTGAGTCTTCCAAAATACGAAATTTGTTTGAGTGAGTTCAATGGAGTCATAATGATGAGCATTGTGCACGGGTGAGAACAACACCGGTGAGCTTAGGGAGGGAGAAAATCATGGATTTAAGCGGCAGTGGCGGCGGAATTTAGGTGGTGAAGGGGGGAGGGGAGCTTAAATAATGGTGTTTGGGTGGTGTGATGTTGATGTTGATGGATATCTTGATCAGGAGAGAAAGGGGTTCAAAGGCTTTAAGGGGGGATTGATCTAAAATTTGATAAGAAAATAGAGGTAGTAATCATGTCATTTCAATTGAGTCTATAAATGTTTAATCTAAGGAGCGGTATTTCGTTGACTGTAAGGGCTTTAGTAAATTATTTGTAAGTGGAAGCGGTGAAATCGTACCCGAAGTATAGTACATTGGTTCGTTAGCTATTTTTTTAGTTTCTGATTGTTTATTGCAACACCACCACCACCGTTGCAACCAACCCACGACCAAATCCATCATATCAAGCGTATCATAATTACCAAACTTATAAATCCGCCACAGCCACCACCACGATTCCTAATTACTAATGGAGAAGAAAGTAGTGGTGGCGTAGGGACAATTTTGCAAGCAATGAGAATTGGTAGGGGTTTACTTCGTTAAAAAGGGTTAATTCTTTCTATATTTCAAGATTGTAGATTTAATTCGTTAAAAATAGCTCTAAAATGTTGAACACATCATCAGTCGCATGGTTACTTTTAAAGAAAATAAAATGCTGAAGGAGGGAACAAAATAGTGACATTATATAGGTAACGCTTGAAATCACTTCAAGTTTTGGGTTTCTGTTTCAAAAAAATAAAAACAAAAAGCAGTTTAGTTTTTTTATTTTTTACAAAAACAAGTGGGTGTTTGATTAACCATTTTTTATTTTGAGTTTTTTTTTTTACAGTGATTTGCGGTGGCGGTGACGGTGGCGGTGACCGGCGGCTGTGGCTGTCGGTCGCCGGCGGTGGCTGCCGGTGGTGGGAGGGTGGTGGTCTCAAAATAAAAAAAGAATTATGATGGGCTAAAGACAATAACAACCCCCTCAAGTAACAACTCGCGACGATTCAGCCATTCAACAGTACACCCGATCAAGTTATCAAACTCAGACACTGTAACCCCTCCATTTATGAACTGATGAAAACAAGCACATGCTTATCACGTGTCATTGATGTGCATATAAAAATGCCCTTGACCGTTTGATCCTAAACACGATCGAAAAATTCACGCCAATAGGGTCCAGGACAAGGGAGAAAAAACTTTCATAATAATACATGGTATTGATGCCCATAATGTCTTTTAAAGCAATTACACACTCGCTCAATAAGGACTCCCACCAACATCCTGGTACATAACTCATATGTGCGTCAATGCGTGTCCTTATTTATATATGTATGGATATATGGTTCCCCCCATGATTAATTCTCATCTCACATTTTTATAATTGCCAAATTCTTCTTAACTTTTCTCTAATCTTTTCGAAGTATAGAAGTGTATATCCCCCCAAAATTGTTATTAGTTTTGCACAATTTGCGTACAAACATAAAAGAAACCTAAGAAAAACCTATAAATTATTTCTCACCACCTTCATTAATGTTACGCGTCATCAAATGTACGTCACCATTAAGCTTTCATCGACACCGGATTATATTAGCGTTGATGGGGTTAGCAATTGGATGGGGAAAATGGTGGAGGTTTTAGGTGGTGGCGATGGAGTGACGGTGGGGGCTTTGGTAGAGGCTTGGGTCATGATGGCTAGTGGAGTTTGGCCGGTAAATTTCAGTGAGAGAGCTGTCGATTTTGCCTGAGGCGAAGAGATGATGTATATTTAGTGTGAAATGTTGGAATCTAAGAGTTTAGAGCGTCATCAGATGTCAAATGGTGACAAAGGCAAAATTCACATTTTGTGTTTTTTTTTTATACAACATAGCTGAGGAAATTATTTGACACCAGTTGTAGCTTAGACACCACTATTTGATAAGACTGAAATTTAAGTGCCGAAAAAGTTAAAGTTAAACACTTAAGCGACTGAATTTTTACTGAAAAATAAGTTAATTTGTTTGATAAACCAAAAGTAGATGTCTAAAAATTGTTTATTTACAAATTTATTTATTTTATCAAAATTATGCATTTGTTTATGTACTTTATAACTTTTCTTGGGATTTAAAATCATGTTGGTGGTAGTGGTGGCAGTAACGATAAAAGAGTAGTAGTGGCAGCGGCAGAGGCAAAAGGTGTCTATGGTGGCGGTAATGTGCGTGAAGACGTGGTGTTAGTAATTGTGATGATAGCGATAGACGACGACATAACGGTCATGACAGTGGTTGTAGTACGGTGGATCTTTAGATGATTTTGACGGAAATTGATATATTGACAATGACGACAGTATGGTGAAGGTGGTGGTAGCAAAGGAAATAATAGTTATAGTTGTTTTGTATTGTGGTGGAAACGATATTATTAGCAAATTAATTGAGACAACATTGTGATTGTAATTATTTTTTATATATAAAAATATGTTAAATAACTTTAAATCATCGAATTAAGTGATCAGCACTAAATAAATCCACCATGACTTAAAATTTTAATTTATTTTTGATAAAAATTAATTTTTGAAATGATACAAGATTTAGCGTTATCAATCACACTTAATTAAAAATCATTGAAAACTTTAAATTTTAAGTGCTTAACTACGTTATCAAATTACTGTGTTTCACCTAAAATTACTTCAGAGAACATTCGCCACAAGTGGTAAGTTTCCTTCATGTTGCTGCAAGAATTGGTTTTGAGTTCTTCCGGATAATCCGGTAAGACTTGATAAAAGAGTGGAACCACAATGCTGCTTTCAGAATTTGAGTCAGATTTGCAGGTCTTATGAACAGTGGCTTTGGTGTTGACCGACAAGTTGGTTTTAAAATTCAAATGAAAGTTGAAGTAACAATGTCAGCATTTTGTAAACAAACAGGGCCCTTAAAAAACTCACCAAACCAAAGTACAACAGAGATAAGTATGTAATCCAAAGTTGACATCAAAAAATAGGCAGTGCAGAAGTCATGGAATACTGGCAAAAATAACTAGTACTACTACAGCAAGCACCTCCCAGCTACCACCATTTTAACATTTGACCTCCTTCAGACCATGGGCAAAGTATAAAAAGGTTGGGTCAGTAGCACCATCCTTGTAGTAAGCAAAAACCAGGCTGCTGTCATCGTGCATGCCCTCCCCAACAAAACTGCAAAACAGCACGTTCAAGATAAGATCGTACAGGAAATGCGATGGAAAAGTAACAGGAACAAAGGTACTTAGTCCATGGAGCGAACTAACGAGCTTGCAGAACGTAACATTGAAACTTACAATTGGAGATCGCTCAGCTTTGAGAGCAGGTACTTGGTTGCCGCCTCAATGTTCTTCTTAAATACCTCTTGGCTCTCACCTTCAAGCTTGGGAGTCAGCAGTTTGATGTACTTCTTAATGTACGCAACAAACTGCTTCTTGTCAAAAGGAGGTTGCTCCTACATCCGATTTAATTTCACAGGTCAAGTTCCATATTCAAGTTACTTTAAATTCATCAGGAATAAGAACAAAACTTACCTGGAGCCTGAATGTGTCCACAATGTCAACCACCTTAGTAGTTTGATCATCAACACCCTCGTCTTCCTCCCCACCTTCAGCAGAAGGATTGGCACCAATGTTTACATCAACTGCCCCTTGAACAACCCACTGCAACAGATAAAAAAGATTCAACATCATCCTTGTCTGCTTTTCAGTATTTTCATTGTAACTACATACAAAAGAATGTTTTGACAAACATTTGTGACAACAGTAAGGTGAAAAGAAACTAACCTTTCCCTCAACTTCCCAGAGCACTCCATTATGGATTTCCTTGTACGGGAACGAGTCCGAGAGAAGCTCATCACCTGGCAGTTCATGAATGAATAACATTAACACCCAGGACAATATAAGCTGAACTCACGCAGGAACTCAATAATCATTGTATGTAAGGAAAAAGCATAAACAACAGCCAGGAATAAGTTGATTTAGTTGCTTAGGTTAATTATAACACATGACCAGAGCTTTGTACTAGGAAGTGGACAAAATTATCCAATTATCCTACAACATAGATAATAGACACATATACTACTAAAGCAAATTGGCCCACGCGCACTCACAGAAGATTGTTCAAGTTCGTGGCAACGAATCTATGGGGGTCCATAATCAAAACATTCTGTATGTACATATAATATTCCAAGATCACAACAAAAGGAGGAATATATCGGCTGCTCAGTGGAAGGAGAAGTCATTTATGAGTTGGGCTCACGGCAAGACTATTAGCCATGTCCACTGCCCTGAACACCAAAAAGGTGTTTACCTCATCATAGCAGATATACATCCCTCAAAATAAAAATTTAACAATATCTATATGAGTAAGCCCGTGAAGTCTAACAAGCGCCATACACGTCCTTGCAAATCAAGCATGAATTGTCTATCAGAGCATGTACGGATACAACCTATAATCAAAACTAAAGTATACTGTACATATTCATGCAGATGCAACGACAAAAAAGAGCCAAAAAAACATATAAACTTGATTAGATACATCCTATCTACACAGATAAGCACCAATGCTGATTAGATCTCAAACACAACCTTTATATCGAATCGAAAAGGATAAAGGTCATAAACTTATGCAAATCCATAAAAACGAAGATTACAGTTTCCTTTCCACACAAGTCAGGCCTAAAAAACCTCGCTCTTTTTTATGTTCTCAAAAGTGGCAACCAAATTTACTTCCTTCATAGGGTAACAACAAGGACTCATCTTGTACATACATATCACGCTTAGAATGTTGATGCACCACCAGAATACACATACAAAAAGGGGCAAAACATCATCCAAAGTTAATTAGATAAAACAGCAATGATTAATTAGCAAATACAGCCTAATTAATAATAGGCGAGGAAAACTAATTTGCCCATGTAAGCTTTTTGGTACATGAGGACATATTGTTGAACAAAAATAGCTAGCTAGGGTACAAACGATGAGTCAAGCATGCTTACATGCACTTAAGAGAGGGAAAATCCAACAGAACCAAGGAATTATAAGCAAAAATAACGAAAAGAACTTCAGGGTCTCCTCTCCACATTAGTCAGGCTAAATAATCCCACGCAGAAATTACAGATCTACGGAGTATAAAATAACAAACTCAAAAATCAGCAAAACGATGTTTCTTCTCGCCTAATAATAGAGACATGGCATTAGCGCCTTAAATCTACAAACATATAATCCTAGATCAAAAAAACCAATAACAGATCCAATTAATCAGATCGGTTAAGGCTAAAAATCACGATCAAACATATCACAAACCCTAAAACCGAAAACTCAAATCGTACTCAACTACAGTAACACACAATTCAGGGTGTGGTGTGTGTTTTAGATTGGGGAAGGAATCTTACCGGTGAGCAAATCCTGATAGACCAGCATGATTGCAAGAGGCTCTCTCACACACACAGACACACACACAAAAGGGGAAGAGACTCGAGAACCGAGGAGAGCCAAAAGAGGGGGAGGGCGAAGCTGGACAGCGAGTATTTATAATGCGAGGGTTCGGGGGTCGAAGATTTCGACTAGGGGAAGGAGTCCTTTTTTACGCAAAGTAGGCCGGTCTTTTGTGTTAATTCCGGCCGTGTCCCCTCTCCAATAATTGACCTCCTGTCCGTGGCGGTGCGGTGTGGGCCTGGTGGGGTTGTGGGCTTGATATCCAAGGCCCATGATGGGACGGCGCGCAAACACATCTTGTCGGCCCATTTCTCGGTGCACAGCTGTACGGCTCCTCGCATAAGCAATAGAAAAAAAAATTGAGATAATTGTATAAAATATTCACGTGGTCTGGATGAGTTGCAAAAAGACTTCTAGGGCTATAAAAATTACAAATAGATACATGAGGTGCCAATTTTGTTGCAATCATTAAAAATATCATCCAAGTTGACGAAGCGTGATCTTCAGTCTCTTAAGAAGTGCGTTTAGTGGATTTTTTTATATTAAAAAGACTAAAAATACCCCTTCATTTCTTTTTTCTTTTCCCACCCAAGTCACAATTTCTTCTCCAATCCAATCAATCCCTCACCCTGGTCGTTACCTCACCAAACAAAACCCTAGCCACCAACGCTCAATCAAAACCAAAGTCGCCAACTTCATAATCCATACCCTAGCGTCTCACAGAGCCCACCAACCACCACCATCCCCAATTTCTGCCACCACCCAGCCCCGTACACCCACCATGGCCTTGTGCGGCCGCCACTAGCCCTTCATCAACCCAAGCCAACTGCACCACCGCTGCCACCCCACCGCAAACTGTGCATCGCTAGATCTGTCAACAACCAAACCACTTGCACGACCGCCAACCCTATCATCAGCCCCAACCACCTACGTCGCCGCCACCATAGCCTGGTCCACCCCACCCCGATCTAAGCCTTTACATCATCACCAGAACCACTTGCACCGCCGCCAACCCCACTATCAGTCCCAGCCACCTGCTCCGTCGTCAGCCCTTCCATCAGCCCCAACCACTTGCGACGCCGCCACAACCTAGTCCACCCCCACCCCCGATCTAAGCCCTCTCGTCATCACCAGAACCACTTGCAACCGCCGCCAACCCTGCCATCAGCCCCAGTCATCTGCGCCACTGCTAGACCTTCCATCAGCCCTCTGTCAAACACCAAGACAATTCAAAAAAAAAACCTAGATTTACAATAGGGTTTCTATAGAGGAGCCAACATTATATATGTGGAAAATTTAAACATTTGTATCGTTCTAATATGGGAATCGTCTAATGTAACACTTTAGCGACTTCAGGTGTCTATTTGTAATTTTTACAACTTTAAGGGTCTTTTTGCAACTCGTCCAAACCACAGGGGTATTTTATGCAATTAACCCTAAAAATTTGGCTGTTACTCGAGTTGAAAGAATCTTCTTTCTACCCCTCATATAGTGACAATTAATGATCGTTAAATGTTTCTAGTAACTTTCATTTAGTGACGTTGAAAAAATGCTACTAAGAAATGTCGTTGAAAGCATTAGTTGAAAAAACCATTAAAAACTTTCAGTAATCGTTAATTTTCTGTATATACAGGATTGGAAGAAGACTCTTACAATCAAGGTAGCAGTCAAAATTAGTTCCAAACAAAAAGTACAACCAGATCTTTGGGCCTTAATGCACAGAAACTTTTGGATAGTGTCCTGTTTGCTCAGGTGACGCCGTCGCCACCTCTTTTTGTTTGTTTGCAAAAATAACTTGAAATATCTCTAGGGGGTCATTTTAATTTGTTGTTTCATATTCATGTCTTCACGAAGGGGCAGAGACGTATCTACTTGTTTGAATATTGTTTGTAGAATTCCGTCAATCAGTTTTTGTTACTTCTTGGTACAGTGGAGGTTGAAGTTGTTAGGACTTACTTTGCGTTTCATTTTACTGATTCCTTAGTCTTGGAGTGTCTTTTGGCTGAGGGTACATAATGGTGTGTAGCTGTTGTTGTTTCCCATTCCAATGTTTGCTTTGT
>JAVXUO010002641.1:0-97119 GCA_033065855.1 Escallonia rubra | reverse complement strand
AGCACAAGAACTGAGCCATTAATGTTTCTTTGCTTAATGAGGACGACGGACTGCATTATTACAGTCCTTATCATGTAAATTCCTAGCACATTGGATGCTTTGGACTTCCAGTATAATAATAACATGATAAATGTCAAGTTTTAACTATCTTCAGTTCCTTCAGGCACCACCTCTTCTTCTTCCCTACAATAAGTGAAGTTTGCAGCCACAGTGAAACTACAATTGCAGGCTGAACTATATTTCTCTGTTTATTAATGAACCTACCGATTTTTGCCCAATACTTCGCTTAAATCATACTACAGTTTAGGAATCTATCGTATTCAGGACCTAGCTAGTTTAACTGGAAAAATGGTTTACTCATTCTGGTCTCTTGAATTATGCGCAATTTTCTAAATCAGATAGTTGAACTATGTATGTATGACCCTTTAAGTCTCGTGTTGTTTTTCGGTCCAAAATGACCACATGCTAGTTACGTGATCACTTCTTAAGGGACTTTGTTCTTCTCCATTACTTACCTTGTCACCCCTGCCTCCGCTGCCGACCGCCCAACACCATAGCAGCCCCATCACATCCACCGTCACCCACCACCAACACAAACACACACTCACAAACTACCGTCCCCATCCCCCATCACCCACCATCACGCACACACACATACACTCCCCAGTAACATAATATTGCCCCCATCACCCTACACCCACGGTACCACCCAAATTCATTGCCGGCTGCAGCCCCCACCACACATACACACACACTACCTAAGGTGAAGGCAGTGGCGGATATGAGTGACCTCCAGAGTAGTTGGTGTGCGAAAAAGGAGGCGGTGCATGTGGGTTACGGTAGCAGGTTTCAGCAGCTAACTTGTACCATAACAGATGGTGCAGCGAGGACGATGCTCTCCTTGATAGCCATGTGAGTAGAACCTGTTGGGATTATTCGCCGCTGCCACGACGATGAGCGTTGGTATGACCACTACCATAGTAAGAGGGATGACCACCACCACCATGGTAAGAGATGACCACCACCACCATGAGGATGATGACCACCATGGTGAGCAACATTGGTAGATGAGGTGCAGAATCAGTAGCAAGAGGAGAATTAGGAGCAAGATGAGCAAAGTTCTCTCCGTGGAGAAATTCATGGCTAAGAAGTAAACAATGAAGTTCAGGAAAGATGATAGGTTGGGATCGCTAGTAGTCAAAGTAATGACCAAAACCTTGAAGTCGGGTTGAAGACCACGAAAAAAGTAGATGTTGAACTCGGATTGAATAATGGGGCGACCAGCTGCAGCAAGCTCATCAAAAATGACTTTCGCACAGTTGAGATAGGTTGTAGCAGAATCATCACGTCGATTAAAAGAATGAAGATTCATGTGCAATGTTGAAATGAGAGTATCCAGGAGATGCCAAGGAAACTTCAAGAGTAGATCATATCTAACGTGAAGTGCACAGACCATCAACAGGCAGAATGATTTCCTCTGAGATAGAAGAAATGAGAGTGCTAATAAGAGTTTTTTCTCAGCGTTACCAAATAAGGAAGTCAGGATTGGTTATGGTGTCATTCTAGTCTGCAACAGAGAGTTTCTGTGGAGGGGCGGTAATGGTGCCATCAACAAAACCAATGAGGTCTTGACCTTCAAGAAAAGGGAGTCACCTGAGTCTTCCAAAATACGAAATTTGTTTGAGTGAGTTCAATGGAGTCATAATGATGAGCATTGTGCACGGGTGAGAGCAACACCGGTGAGCTTAGGGAGGGAGAAAATCATGGATTTAAGCGGCAGTGGCGGCGGAATCTTTAGGTGGTGAAGGGGGGAGCGGAGCTTAAATAATGGTGTTTGGGTGGTGTGATGTTGGTGTTGATGGATAGCTTGATCAGGAGAGAAAGGGGTTCAAAGGCTTTAAGGGGGCATTGATCTAAAATTTGATAAGAAAATAGAGGTATTAGTCATGTCATTTCAATTGAGTCTATAAATGTTTAATCTAAGGTGCGGTATTTCGTTGACCGTAAGGGCTTTAGTAAATTATTTGTAAGTGGAAGCGGTGAAATCGTACCCGAACTATAGTACATTGCTTGGTTCGTTAGCTATTTTTTTAGTTTCTGATTGTTTATTGCAACACCACCACCACCACCGTTGCAACCAACCCACGACCAAATCCATCATATCAAGCGTATCATAATTACCAAACTTATAAATCCGCCACAGCCACCACCACGATTCCTAATTACTAATGGAGAAGAAAGTAGTGGTGGCGTAGGGACAAGGATTTTGCAAGCAATGAGAATTGGTAGGGGTGGCGGTTAGAAAGGATGACGGTTTGCGGTCGATTTACTTCGTTAAAAAGGGTTAATTCTTTCTATATTTCAAGATTGTAGATTTAATTCGTTAAAAATAGCTCTAAAATGTTGAACACATCATCAGTCGCATGGTTACTTTTAAAGAAAATAAAATGCTGAAGGAGGGAACAAAATAGTGACATTACATAGGTAACGCTTGAAATCACTTCCAGTTTTGGTTTTCTGTTTCAAAAAAATAAAAACAAAAAACAGTTTAGTTTTTTATTTTTTACAAAAATAAGTGGGTGTTTGATTACCCAGTTTTTATTTTAAGTTTTTTGTATTAAAGTGATTTGCGGTGGCGGTGACCGGCGGTGGTGCCGACCGGCGGCTGTGGCTGTCGGTCGCCGGCGGTGGGCGGTGGCTGCCGGTGGTGGGAGAGTGGTGGTGATCTCAAAATAAAAAAAGAATTATGATGGGCTAAAGACAATAACAACCCCCTCAAGTAACAACTCGTGACGACTCAGCCATTCAACAGTACACCCGATCAAGTTATCAAACTCGGTCACTGTAACCCCTCCATTTATGAACTGATGAAAACAAGCACATGCTTATCACGTGTCACTAATGTGCAAATAAAAATGCCTTTGACCGTTTGATCCTAAACACGATCGAAAAATTCACGCCAATAGGGTCCCAGAACAAGGGAGAAAAAACTTTCATAATAATACATGGTATTGATGCCCGTATTAATGTCTTTTAAAGCAATAACACACTCGCTCAATTAGGACTCCCACCAACATCCTGGTACATAACTCGTATGTGCGTCGGTGCGTGTCCTTATTTATATATGTATGGATATATGGTTCCCCCCATGATTAATTCTCATCTCACATTTTTATAATTGCCAAATTCTTCTTAACTTTTCTCTAATCTTTTCGAAGTATAGAAGTGTATATCCCCCCAAAATTGTTATTAGTTCTACACAATTTGAGTACAAACATAAAAGAAACCTAAGAAAAATCTATAAATTATTTCTCACCACCTTCATTAATGTTACGCGTCGTCAAATGTACGTCACCATTAAGCTTTCATCGACACCAGATCATATTAGCGTTGATGGGGTTAGCAATTGGATGGGGAAAATGGTGGAGGTTTTAGGTGGTGGCGATGGACTGACGATTGGGGCTTTGGTAGAGGCTTGGGTCATGATGGCTGGTGGAGTTTGGCCGGTAAATTTCAGTGCGAGAGCTGTCGATTTTGCCTGAGGCGAAGGGATGATGTATATTCAGTGTGAAATGTTAGAATCTAAAAGTTTAGAGCGTCATCAGATGTCAAATGGTGACAAGGGCAAAATTCACATTTTGTGTTTTTTTTATACAACATAGCTAAGGAAATTATTTGACACCGGTTGTAGCTTAGACACCACTATTTGATAAGACTGAAATTTAAATGCCGAAAAAGTTAAACACTTAAGCGACTGAATTTTTACTGAAAAATAAGTTAATTTGTTTGATAAACCAAAAGTAGATGTCTAAAAATTGTTTATTTACAAATTTATTTATTTTATCAAAATTATGCATTTGTTTATGTACTTTATAACTTTTCTTGGGGGGTTAAAATCATGTTAGTGGTAGTGGTGGCAGTGACGATAGAGGAGTAATAGTGGCAGCGGCGGCAACAAAAAGATGTCCATGGTGGCAGTAATGTGCGTGAAGACGTGGTGTTAATAATTATGATGATATCGATACACGACGACATAGCGGTCATGACAGTTGTTGTAGAGTATGGTAGATCTTTAGATGATTTTGGCCTCAATTAATGTATTGACAATGATGACAGTATGGTGGGAGGTGGCGATGTTCTTGTGGTGGTAGCAAAGGAAATAATAGTTATAGTTGTTTTGTATTGTGGTGGAAACGATATTATTAGCAAATTAATTGAGACAACATTGTGATGATAATTATTTTTTTTATAAATAAAAATATGTTAAATAACTTTAAATCATCGAATTAAATGATCGGCATTAAATAAATCCACCTGACTTAAAATTTTAATCTATTTTTGGTATGAATTAATAACGTTATCAATCACACTTAATTAAAAATCATTGAAAACTTTAAATTTTAAATGCTTAACTGCGTTATCAAACACACTAGTGTTACTGTGTTTCACCTAAAATTACTTCAGAGAACATTCGCCACAAGTGGTAAGTTTCCTTCATGTTGCTGCAAGAATTGGTTTTGAGTTCTTCCGGATACTACAGTAAGACTTGATAAAAGAGTGGAACCACAATGCTGCTTTCAGAATTTGAGTCAGATTTGCAGGTCTTATGAACAGTGGCTTGGTGTTGACCGACAAGTTGGTTTTAAAATTCAAATGAAAGTTGAAGAAACAATGTCAGCATTTTGTAAACAAACAGGGCCCTTAAAAAACTCACCAAACCAAAGTACAACAGAGATAAGTATGTAATCCAAAGTTGACATAAAAAATAGGCAGTGCAGAAGTCATGGAATACTGGCAAAAATAACTAGTACTACTACAGCAAGCACCTCCCAGCTACCACCATTTTAACATTTGACCTCCTTCAGACCATGGGCAAAGTATAAAAAGGTTGGGTCAGTAGCACCATCCTTGTAGTAAGCAAAAACCAGGCTGCTGTCATCGTGCATGCCCTCCCCAACAAAACTGCAAAACAGCACGTTCAAGATAAGATCGTACAGGAAATGCGATGGAAAAGTAACAGTAACAAAGGTACTTAGTCCATGGAGCGAACTAACGAGCTTGCAGAACGTAACATTGAAACTTACAATTGGAGATCGCTCAGCTTTGAGAGCAGGTACTTGGTTGCCGCCTCGATGTTCTTCTTAAATACCTCTTGGCTCTCACCTTCAAGCTTGGGAGTCAGCAGTTTGATGTACTTCTTAATGTACGCAACAAACTGCTTCTTGTCAAAAGGAGGTTGCTCCTACATCCAATTTAATTTCACATGTCAAGTTCCATATTCAAGTTACTTTAAATTCATCAGGAATAAGAACAAAACTTACCTGGAGCCTGAATGTGTCCACAATGTCAACCACCTTAGTAGTTTGATCATCAACACCCTCGTCTTCCTCCCCACCTTCAGCAGAAGGATTGGCACCAATGTTTACATCAACTGCCCCTTGAACAACCCACTGCAACAGATAAAAAAGATTCAACATCATCCTCGTCTGCTTTTCAGTATTTTCATTGTAACTACATACAAAAGAATGTTTTGACAAACATTTGTGACAACAGTAAGGTGAAAAGAAACTAACCTTTCCCTCAACTTCCCAGAGCACTCCATTATGGATTTCCTTGTACGGGAACGAGTCCGAGAGAAGCTCATCACCTGGCAGTTCATGAATGAATAACATTAACACCCAGGACAATATAAGCTGAACTCACGCAGGAACTCAATAATCATCGTATGTAAGGAAAAAGCATAAACGACAGCCAGGAATAAGTTGATTTAGTTGCTTAGGTTAATTATAACACAGGACCAGAGCTTTGTACTTGGAAGTGGACAAAATTATCCAATTATCCTACAACATAGGTAATAGACACATATACTACTAAAGCAAATTGGCCCACGCGCACTCACAGAAGATTGTTCAAGTTCGTGGCAACGAATCTATGGGGGTCCATAATCAAAACATTCTGTATGTACATATAGTATTCCAAGATCACAACAAAAGGAGGAATATATCGGCTGCTCAGTGGAAGGAGAAGTCATTTATGAATTGGGCTCACGGCAAGACTATTAGCCATGTCCACTGCCCTGAACACCAAAAAGGTGTTTACCTCATCATAGCAGATATACATCCCTCAAAATAAAAATTTAACAATATCTATATGAGTAAGCCCATGAAGTCTAACAAGCGCCATACTCGTCCTTGCAAATCAAGCATGAATTGTCTATTAGAGCATGTACGGATACAACCTATAATCAAAACTAAAGTATACTGTACATATTTATGCAGATGCAACGAAAAAAAAGAGCCAAAAAACATATAAACTTGATTAGATACATCCTATCTACACAGATAAGCAGCAATGCTGATTCGATCTCAAACACAACCTTTATATCGAATTGAAAAGGATAGAGGTCATAAACCTATGCAAAACCATAAAAACGAAGATTACAGTTTCTTTTCCACACAAGTCAGGCCTAAAAAACCTCGCTCAAGTTCTCAAAAGTGGCAACCATATTTACTTCCTTCATAGGGTAACAACAAGGACTCATCTTGTACATACATATCACGCTTAGAATGTTGACGCACCACCAGAATACAAATACAAAAAGGGGCAAAACATCATCCAAAGTTAATTAGATAAAACAGCAATGATTAATTAGCAAATACAGCCTAATTAATAACACGTGACGAAAAATAATTTGCCCATGTAAGCTTTTGGTACATGAGGACATATTGTTGAACACAAATAGCTAGCTAGGGTACAAACGATGAGTCAAGCATGCTTACATGCACTAAAGAGAGGGAAAATCCAACAGGACCAAGGAATTATAAGCAAAAATAACGAAAAGAACTTCAGGGTCTCCTCTCCACATTAGTCAGGCAAAATAATCCCACGCAGAAATTACAGATCTACGGAGTATAAAATAACAAACTCAAAAATCAGCAAAACGATGTTTCTTCTCGCCTAATAATAGAGACATGGCATTAGCGCCTTAAATCTACAAACATATAATCCAAGATCAAAAAAACCAATAACAGATCCAATTAATCAGATCGGTTAAGGCTAAAAATCACGATCAAACATATCACAAACCCTAAAACCGAAAACTCAAATCGTACTCAACTACAGTAACACACAATTCAGGGTGTGGTGTGTGTTTTAGATTGGGGAAGGAATCTTACCGGTGAGCAAATCCTGATAGACCAGCATGATTGCAAGAGGCTCTCTCACACACACAGACACACACACAAAAGGGGAACAGAGACTCGAGAACCGAGGAGAGCCAAAAGGGAGTTGGGGCGAGGCTGGACAGCGAGTATTTATAATGCGAGGGTTCGGGGGTCGAAGATTTCGACTAGGGAAGGAGTCCTTTTTTACGCAAAGTAGGCCGGTCTTTTGTGTTAATTCCGGCCGTGTCCCCTCTCCAATAATTGACCTCCTATCCGTGGCGGTGCGGTGTGGGCCTGGTGGGGTTGTGGGCTTGATATCCAAGGCCCATGATGGGACGGCGCGCAAACACATCTTGTCGGCCCATTTCTCGGTGCACAGCTGTACGGCTCCTCGCATAAGCAAAAGATTTTTTTTTTTGAGATAATTGCATAAAATATTCATGTGATCTAGATGAGTTGCAAAAAGACTTCTAGGGCTATAAAAATTGCAAATAGATACCTGAGGTGCCAATTTTGTTGCAATCATTAAAAATATCATCCAAGTTGACGGAGCGTGATCTTCAGTCTCTTAAGAAGTGCGTTTAGTGGATTTTTTTATATTAAAAAGACTAAAAATACCCCTTCATTTCTTTTTTCTTTTCCCACCCAAGTCACAATTTCTTTTCCAATCCAATCAATCCCTAACCCTGGTCGCTACCTCACCAAACAAAACCCTAGCCACCACCGCTCAATCAAAACCCAAGTCGCCAACTTCATAATCCAAACCCTAGCGTCTCAAAGAGCCCACCAACCACCACCATCCCCAATTTCTGCCACCACCCAGCCCCGTACACCCACCATGGCCTTGTGCGGCCGCCGCTAGCCCTTCATCAACCCAAGCCAACTGCACCGCCGCTGCCACCCCACCGCGAATTGTGCATCGCTAGATCAGTTAACAACCGAACCACTTGCACGGCCGCCAACCCCGTCATCAGCCCTAGCCACCTGCATTGCCGCCAGCCCTTCCATCATCCCCAGCCACTTGCGCCGCCACCATAGCCTGGTCCACCCCACCTTCGATCTAAGCCTTCCAATCATCACCCTAACCACTTGCACCGCCGCCAACCCCACTATCAGTCCCAGCCACCTGCGCCGTCGCCAGCCCTTCCATCAGCCCCAACCACTTGCGACGCCGCCACAGCCTAGTCCACACCCACCCCCGATCTAAGCCCTCTCGTCATCACCAGAATCACTTGCAACCGCCGCCAACCCTGCCATCAGCCCCAGTCATCTGCGTCGCTGCTAGACCTTCCATCGGCCTTCTGTCAAACACCAAGACCATTAAAAAAAAAACCTAGATTTACAATAGGGTTTCTATAGAGGAGCCAACATTATATATGTGGGAAATTTAGACATTTGTATCGTTCTAATACGGGAATCGTCTAATGCAACACTTTAGCGACTTCAGGTGTCTATTTGTAATTTTTATAACTTTAAGGGTCTTTTTGCAACTCGTCGAAACCACAGGGGTATTTTAGGCAATTAACCCTAAAAATTTGGTTGTTACTCGAGTTGAAAGAATCTTCTTCCTACCCCTCATATAGTGACAATTAATGATCGTTAAATGTTTCTAGTGACTTTCATTTAGTGACGTTGAAAAAATGCTACTAAGAAATGTCGTTGAAAGCATTAGCTGAAAAAGCCACTAAAAACTTTTAGCAATCGTTAATTTTCTGTATATACAGGATTGGAAGAAGACTCCTATAATCAAGGTAGCAGTCAAAATTAGTTTCAAACAAAAAGTACAACCAGATCTCTGGGCCTTAATGCACAGAAACTTTTGGATGGTGTCATGTTTGCTCAGGTGACGCCGCCGCCTCTTTTTGTTTGTTTGCAAAAATAACTTGAAATATCTCTAGGGGGTCATTTTGTTGTTTCATATTCATGTCTTCACGAAGGGGCAGAGACGTATCTACTTGTTTGAATATTGTTTGTAGAATTCCGTCAATCAGTTTTTGTTACCTCTTGGTACAGCGGAGGTTGAAGTTGTTGGGAGTTACGTTGCGTTTCATTTTACTGATTCCTTAGATTTGGAGTGTCTTTTGGCTGAGGGTATATAATGGGGCTCAGCTGAGTTTCGTTTGTTGGCAGCCATTCCAATGTTTGCTTTGTATTGATTTCTCCTCAGTCAATCTATGGGTGCGTTTGAATGATGTCCCTATATAGAATACTTCCCATCTGAAGTTGAGCACATGTTGGGCAGCTATTTTGGAGAGGTATTGGACGTGGACTGGAGTGAGCTGCAGCATCGCCAGACGGATTTCCTACGCATTCTCGTTAAGGTATTTGTCGATGAACCACTGATGGCTGGCGTTTATGTGCCTACAATCGAAGGAAATAGTGCTTGGGTCTGGGCTGCCTATGAGAAGGTGTTTAGGGTTTGTTACCGATGTGGGGTGATCAGGCATGTTAATGGTGCGTGTACTCTCTTTCTTTTGCATGCGAGGCAACAGGTGGAATGGGTGTTGGCTCAATTCGAATGTATTAGCTGGACATTCCTCTTCTCATTTGGATAATATCTTATCCGGTGGCTACTGGGTTGCGTCCAATGTTGGGCCTGATGATCTTCTTACATAAACAGAACTCTTCATGGATCGTTATGGTCTTCCTTTCATAGTGCAGCCCATGACCGTGAGGCTAGACCTTCGCGTGTAAAACCTGTGGAAGGGGATTCATCTTCTCAGTTCTGCCTCGCTGTAAGACCAGGGTCGTGCTACTCCCAGCTTTCACCTCTTCGTTCATACAGTTCGGATGATGATGATATGTATGACATTCAGTCTACAAGTATACTTATTGTTGGTGCGTGCCTCGATCAATTTGGTGCAAGTCCAGGATAATTTCATGAACCTGGAGGTGACGCCAACGGAGGTGTCCTCCACTATACTGATAGTGGATAGTCCTTCGTCTTCTTCTTCTAAGTTTAGGAAGAAAGATTGTGCTGGTCTCGATGCCATAGATGAGGTGTGGCAGTGTGCTCAAGAAGTTCAAATCTCCCAATCCCTGTGGCTTTTGTTCAACCACTAGATGACTCGTCAGGTTCTGAGTGATGTAAATCGCGAAAGTTCTATACACAGGTTGCTAACTTGTTGCAGTAGCTTTCATGTTGTACATATTACCCGAGGAAAAGACTGTATTTTGGCCTTACCATTTGTACTAGCTAATTTTATGGCTCAATCGGGTGAAAGTCTCCGGCAAGAATGGTTCAGTTTGGTATAGGATACTGTTACGTTCACCTGATCATAGCTGATGGAAATTATGTTTCCTCTGTGGTGATTTGATCGTGAATATGCTTGCTTTGCCAATCGCTAGTGATGTGTTGTATAGTTCTCTTTGATAGTCAGACTCTTTGTTTTTGTTTACTGATCTTTCATCCCGGTAGAAATTACTATTTTTAACACAAAAAAAAAGGTTATAAGTGAGCCGCAATGTGACGCATGTCCCCTCAATAGAAAGTGTTTTATGATTGACTTTGAAGTGATCAAATCTATTTTAAACAGCTTAAAATCGGTTTGTTGATCAATTTTTTGGGGAGAAAAAAGTGTTTAAAAAACCCTTTCAAAAATAGAAAAAAATGTTTAACATGAGAAACATCGGTGTTTCTTGTTTGAAATATATTTAGAGAAACGAGTTTGACCAATAAAAGTATATTAGATTACTCTTGCATTATTTACAAAAGGACATTGATGCCCTTTTAAAACGGTCCATTTTAGGGCCTACTAGTCTGTAGAAGAAGAAAATACTATTCATACACATTTTCTATTGGCCTTTGTATTTAATACTCTGATCGTTATCGCTTAGTAACACATAGTAGACTTGAAATATATATATTTTTAAAAATTTCATCCGCTTTGTAGTAAAATCGTACACATACATTTTGAGAGTGCAAACAAAGGACAAGAATTATAGTGTCAAATTTGATTATTCTAATTTAAAGAAAAGAGTAGTACAGAGATGGTGTCCTCTGATTTTTTTTTTTTCTCATGAAAACTTCAGGACGAGGGCTTATCTAGGATTGGATAGAGCTATCCTCTTTAAAAAAAAAAAAGATTATGATTTTCTAAAGCTAGTATGGTCGCTTGGCTTTGAATTTTTTTTACAAAAATTTGTCAGGCACTTAGAGCTTTATACTTGGCAGATTTCTCTTTAGCTCGATGCAAACAATCCTTTTATATAATACTGGATATGAGTGTTGATTATAAGAATATTACCCCGCATTTATAGCGTAATCTTATTGAGTTGAAAGTTGGAGGTGATGCATTGTGTATTTTGATTGGCCCGACCACCTCATTAAAGTGCAGTGGCAACTACATTGCAATTATTTAAGCGCCGTAAATATCACATACCAATTAAAAAGGAAAAATAGCATGACTAACCGTGGGTCTAATTAACTTTCACACTTAATACCGAAAAAAATGTCATTGGGATATTCAAACTAGTTTAAAAAAAAATTGTGTTTGGCAAAACTAGCATTAGCTTAGAAAAGCTAAAAAGTTGATTATTTCCTAACGCTGTGAACGCATAAATCATGTTTGACTAGTTCGCATTAGCCAACAAAAGCTAAAAAGTAATTACCAGAGCTATTAGGCCAAGAGTTGATGCAAAGCGTTTATTGACACCGGTTACGAGAAGAGATGCAGCAAGGACATCCAAATATGCCTGCACTTCGAGTATACACGAGGAGCCGAGCGACGAAAAAATAGTTATCAATATTATAAATTAGTTGTTCTAGAGAACCATGAACAAGAAGAAGTAGAGATGCCAGATCTGGACACTGCTCAACCGGAAGAGATTGCTTTTTTTTTTTCCTGATAAAAAAAGTTGTATATTTTAAAGTAGAGTTTAAACACGGTTGGAGAATTATGTTTGACCAAGATAAGACTAAAAAGTGTGTAAAACAACTTTTTTCAAATGAGAGCTCATAGTAATAAATAGACATATTTGAGCTTTATTAAAATTTTCTTTTGACAATCAACCTTGACACAAAGTCTTTGCCTTCTTCAAATTACATGGAAATTTGGTGGGTTCATTTAAATTGGCATTTAAAACTATATTTTACCCAAGTCCATTGTCCAAACTAGCTATCCCAATAAAATAATTTGAAGACATTGATTACCAAGGAGTCCCAAATGATGACCAAGTGCATAGCTTAGATAGTTACAAATTCAAAGTCAGAGGCCCAGATGAATTCTCTGCCTTAATTGCGTATCTCACGTCCATGACAAAAGGAAGCATAAATTTGTTATCTGTAATTAATGTTAATTTCAAAATCTTCATGCATTGATTTAACTCTTCAATCTTATCAGTTCTAACTACTTTTCAAATGGCCTCAGTTTTTTTTGTTTTGTTTTGTTTATAAACATTCGATTTTGTATTGAAGAATTTTTGTTTTTTGCTATGGATGAAATTGACGGATTAAGCGACGTCACAAATGAATTCTACGTGTAATTTTTCCCTAGAGCTAGATTTGCCACGCGCGTGTCGTTATGGATAAAAATCGCAATTACTTGCTTGCGTTATTGCTTTCAAAAAATGTTTGTCGAACTGTAACTCGAATAAGTTAGTGAAAGTGTCGCTTCCTACCCACGTTACCGTACATTCAAGTGTTTAATTATGTATGCGTGTCTTGCAAACAACGTAACAACCAACTCCACTGCCACGGCTAGTCGCCTCCTTCCTCACGACCACCTCGGCATTACCGCCTCTAATATCGCGCCCTATATTTTCTCTTGTCAATCTACTCTTTTCAACTGCAAAATCTCTGCTGCATTAAAAACACTGAGATTCAAATGACATTGTGAAAATACTGTTGGGATTTGCAAAAATTAAGCAAAAACAAAAAGAGGAACAAAAAAGAAAAAAGAAATTGAAAAGAAAAGGGTTGACCACATGCACGTCAAACCCTGATTGGCCTGTAACTTGCAGCCTCGTGAACCAGCGGCGTACAAGAGCAGAGCCACGTAATCTCTCCTTCTACATTTGCTTTCTTTCCATGTATAGCGCCATTTTGCCAACTCAAACCCTACGCAGAACTTTCCCTTTGTCCATATCTCCAGACCCTTATAAATATAATGCATAAGCGTATGCCAAGCCACAAGAGGATTAGGGCTAGGGTTGTTCTGAGAAGCAAAAAAAAAGAAGAAGCATGGCGGCCATCAACACCACCACCACCTCCTCCACTCCTCAGTGCTCCATCTGCTTAGATGATGTTGTCGACAACGGCGGCAGATCGACCGCGAAACTTCAGTGCGGCCATGCTTTTCATCTGGGTTTGTTCATGCCCAATTATTCTTTTATTCATTTTTTTAGGACTTTGTTACGTGATCAACAAGTGTTTGGAGCGTCACGTGACAAGAGTCGTACATTTTGCCTTTTTTGTTTTTTGGTTGTTGTATTTAACAGTTGACGTGGTTTGAACTTGCTTAGATCTTGTTTATAGATTTGTGATAACTTTTATTCCATATAGAAGTGTCTGATCTAGTGAACAAAGGAAAATTCTGGATTAGAAATGAAATGATTTGAGTTTTTTTTGCCTTGGAATATTAGGTTATTTTACTCTTTCCTTCTAAGTTTTGATGAACGGCTGTCTATAGCAAGATGAAAATCATCCCATAGAGGTTTGTGCCGAGAAACTCAATTTGGCTGGACAATCTGATCATGAATTTGCGTATGTTCAGAACAGCCCAAACCCTAATCTGATTGATGATTTTCTCACAAGATCTTAAGCCAAAGAATTTTAAGTTCTGATTTTCATGATCTGAAGCATTTTTTCTCCTTAGATCTTATTCCAAAAACTTAATTCATTTTTCATATATGCTTGTTTTGTGTTTTTGGAGTTTGTGATTATTCTGGTTTTGCATAGAACTACCCGATCTAGTGACCTATGGAAAATTTGGATTGAAACAAAGGTGGCTTAAATTGTTCTTCAACTTAAGTTTTTGATAAATGGTTCTTGCATAATGAGAAGAGATTCATAGAGGTTAAGTGAATTTTTGCTATGATATTTTGCATGTACGTACACAACAGCAGAAACCTTAAGAGTTACTGGATGAGGGTTTTCTCAGAATTGGATTCACAAAAGCTAAATATTCCCGATTTAAAATATTCTGTTAAACATGGCTAGTTGACTTCTTTGATCTACAACAGCATGCCCTATGTAGAAGTAATGAGAAAATCATCAGTAAGTTTTCGGTACATGCTATGCACAGATCCTGATACATGCTCTACTAATTGACAGGAATGCCAAGGCAAACAGTTTCATTTCTAAAGCAAAATGGAGAAATTTTCGACACTTGTTTTGAAGCCCTAGGGACATTTTTTTTGGGAGACATTGCATGAGAATAGCAAAGAGCACTGCACGTATAGGTTCTTATGTGTATGTAAAACGCATACTGTGGTGTGCGCGTGTGCTTGCATGCCTTTTGATTCTTACAGAAGAAAATACGAGGAAATTGACGCTTATAGAATGCAGTTAGAGTCCTCAGATTACCATAAGGATTCTCTTCATCAGGATAAACAACTTATTTTTATTGCTATGTCTTGGTTTATTGTAGGCAGAATTTCTATGAATCTTATGTTTTTATTCCTGTTTTGATCTTTCTGCTTGGTGTTGTCTTTTCAGATTGCATTGGCTCACAATTTAATGTCAAAGGGGTCATGCAGTGCCCAAACTGTCGTGCAACTGAAGACGGTTTATGGATGTTCGCTGCTGGAGGGTTCGAACAAAGCATCAACATTGAGCATGTCGAGCATGCTGCTGATGATGCTTATGAAATGGTACAAAACCATGAGTTTCAGATCACTGGTTCCTTTTGTTCAATTAGAGTTATCTCGTCTAATTATAGCTACTAACTCGAATCATCTCGTCTGTAGGAATTTTCGCACCCCAATTGTCTTGATAATTATGTATAAACTGTTATGGCCGATGCTATTTTACATTGCACTTTCTCAATTTATACTGTTAACCTGATAGCTATGATATTTGTTCAGCAAAGGTCTAAACTTTACCCTAAATACTCAAACAATTTTGAGAAAAATATTCATGATAAATGGACAAACATTCTTTTTGAGACAAAAATTCACCATGAAGTTAGGTATGGAAGCATCTACCACTTTTCATTTTGGATTTCTATCACTTAGCAGTAGGCCTTTAACTCATAGAATGCTGTTTCATATAAGCTCTCTTACATGCCTTATTAAGAGTTACTGGCATTTCTGTGCTTTTAAGCCAGTCTAGTCTCCTCCTTTTTACGGTCAGCCTTTGATTAGTGAGACCACCATGACTATTCTCTTAACAGCCGGTAACACAGAAAGATTGTATAGAGGACTGTCGTTGATACTTGATCACACCGATCAATGATGGACCTAATTCTAGGTAGAGAAAATGTGTTACTATTGTTCAGGTGTAGCGGAATTTTGGTATGGCACTCTGATCTATAATTTCCTTTTGTTGTACAATGCTGATAAATGCTTTGCCTTGTTACTTAACTTGGTATGTCACTTTGATTTATAGCTTCATGGTCACACCGATCAATGATGGACCTGATTCTAGGTGTAGAAAATGTGTTACTGTTCTTCAGGTTTAGCGGAATTTTAGTATGGCACTTTGATCTATAATTTCCTGTTGTTATACAATGCTGTAAATGCTTGCCTTGTTACCTAACAAGGTATCAGCTTTTCTTAGAAGTATGATGATACGTAAGTTTGATGATATGTGCTCCATAAGCTAACATCGTAACTACTATTTCACATTTTGGCCGCTACAGGATTCAGCTGATCTTCACTGGTGCATGTTACATGGATTTGGCGGGTAAGATTTTCGAGAATTTTGTGATATAGGATAGTATACACATTGTTTTTCTCAATGTAGTATTTTCATTACTTAATACCACTCCTAACTTAAAACTGGCTGCCATTTTCTATAGTATGTAACTACACTTCAAGATTGTAATTGCCAACTTAATTAAAGAAATCTATTATGTTTACTGTTGTATAAAGGCGCAGGCCAGTGAAGTGTGTTTGTGCCTCACTTGTATCTGATATTAAACCTAATGGTCTTCTTGACCTTTGAGTTGGAGTTTGTCCCTGTCAGTAAACCTAACATCCGAATGAACTTGAGAAGTATGAGGAAATCAGATGATACTTCTTTTTCTAGGGTTAACTAGATAATTCGACCTTAAGAAGAATTCCTTCTTTTGTATTTATTCATTCAGCGAGTTGAAACATATACATCGTCTGCCTTCTGGGGTACAGATAGATTTAGAATGTCATTAGTTTGATGTCAATTTAGCATAAACTATTCAATGCAGCTGAAGTTTTATCTTGTTAAAATTCTATGCATGTTGTCCTGGCATATTGTTTGAACATCCTGGCTGCTGATTTGAGGTTCCTTTCGCTATGTATCTCGACTTGCTTTTATGTTGACATCTTAAAAAAATCGTCCTACAAAACTTACAACAGGATTGATTGCTTTTGCTTGAACCTCTTTGTTGGCTCCACCCTGAAAACATAAGTTTAATTCTTTCCCTATAGATATGTACTTGTCTGTGCTTGATTATTCAGTTTCCTTACCACCTAAGACTATGGAGTGCTGTCTTCCTCTTCCTTAAGTGCAATGTGTATCTTGGCTTGGATTTCAAATTGATTCATACTATCAGGAAGTCCTGATTTTACCTACACCTTTGATGAATTGGCCATTGATAGGATTTTTTTGATATATGTCGTTAAAGATTCTTGACTTGAGGTGAGGAAACCCCCTTCAGGAAAAATGATTATGCACTTGTTGCGAACAGCTTCTTTTCTACCATGAAATGATAGAAGCAGATTAAAGTTAAAGACAAGATGGTTAACCTAAGAAAAAAGTGGGATACTCCAACCTGTCTTGCTTTGTTTCAACTATGAGGGTCGAACTTGCAGTTGTCGTGGATATGCAAAGGATAACCGGATCAAGAGTCGACTGTGGTCTGACTTAAGTTCGATCTGCACGTATGGGGCATGTTTTATGGCTTTTGCCTAGGCTGTATTCTGTAGCTTGCTGTAACAAATATTTTGTTCCTATTGCTATCTGAACTATTGAATTCCTTGACGGTGACATGCTCTTTTGATGTTGCAGGCATAGACTGGGCATTGCTAGGGAAAGGATGGACAATTACAGTAGCGGTACATTTCTTCGTTTACTTCTTACAGCTGACTATTGCAGCAGCAGCCTTGTTGCAATTAGAACTGAAATTATATCTTCAAATGCCTTAAGGTGGTGTAGGTGCAGATGCCCCTATGGTCCCGGGTGTCCAACAAGGACCTGATCATGAGCAGGATTGGCACACCCATGATATGACCACTGATCTCTTGCAGGCTGCTCCAGGTCCACAATGGGAAGCAAACCTGGAGTATGCTAGTTATGTACGGCCATTTCGTACCCAACCTTGGACAAGTGGATACCTCCGGCCCGGTTCAATTCCTGACATTCATGTTCACCAACACAGTTGGATGACACCACCTCATTACTCTCAAGTTGGCAACACCATGAGTGCTGCTAATCAGGGTTCCAATGCTCACGTTTGGGCTTCGAGAAGACCTCTGTACTACACAGCATGTCATGGAGCTATACCACTCGATCAAGAGTAAGATTTGATTAAACTCTCTCTTGTTGCTTCATCACCCCTTATTGAAGTCTTTACCTTACAAAAACCTCAGTGAAGGGGGTAATTCTGCGGCACTCATTTTGTCTCGCGATACACACTTCTGATAAATTTGGTTTTTAATGATGAAGAAAGCATTGACTGAATAGTATTATAGAAACTTCTTCGATCAGATTCTTTCCAACTGATCAATGATCTTATATATAACCTTATTTGATGTATTGTAACAGGATTGCTCGGCGTTTTGCGGCCTCTTCCTCTGATGGGTAAGATTTGTTAAAACTCAAGTACATAGAATCTCTTGTTGCACCATTTTACATTTGAACTGTGAGGGCCGTACAACCGCTATACTTTCACACTCGTTTTCGTCGTGAAAGCTGCATTACTAGTAGAACTGAGTTTGACGGTGATTAACAAAGCATGTAAATAGTCTCACCCAAAATATATATGCAAAAGATTATCTAAAGGGACAGATCTTTCTTTGAACCAATTTTTTCCAGTTCATAAACTCATGGTAAGTAGACTTGAACATCATATTTTTCAAACAAAGTTGTATTTAACCTTATTTTTATGCAATGCGAATTGACAGGCAAGCTGTCGGACCTCGGGGTCAAGGAGCCTCTTCTTCCAACCCTTCTCATCCATCAGGCGGTTACGGTCCGGCAATAAGGACTATTCGAGTTGTTCGTCAGCAACCCTACTCTCACTTTCCCTCCCCGGCATTGCGCGCTTCCATGCTAGCACGGGCAAGGAGTTACCCGAACTCTGCTGAACCAGCACCTGCATCATACCCTTTGGACCTGAATCTATCTCCTGCATCATCTCTGACTGATGCACCAAGCCCGCAGGAGCAGCTCCAGCAACCCCTGGAAGATGCAACCGAGGCTGTGCCGGAGGAGGATGGAGCTGATGATCCGGCTGGATACAACATGGATCCGTCCTTTCCATAGGAACAGCAGGGCTTGAAATCCATTTAATGGAGTGGTGCTGCATCAGCAGCCCTTGAAAACTTTTTATTTTCGTCGTCCACATCTTCTCTAGCCTTTCTCTACATCTTTTCTAGCTTTTTTCCCGTTTGATTATGTTGTATGGATTGTTGTTGTTGTTGTTGTTGTTGTTTATAAGTACATTTTATGGGATTATCATGTCATTGATCATTAACTTGATGGAACCTGTAATATTTGAAGTTTGAAGGGCAGACCGTTTTGGCTCCATTATTGATCTTTTTTTTTACATTCTTTTATGTGAGCTCTGAGAGTTTTCCGCATTACTTATCAGAACTGTATTTCTTCTATTGGGCGACGAGAATGACTCGACTGAAAAGTTTTGGCTACAACTTGGGTTGTAAGAAGAACTTACAACCTCTCATGCAACACACGTGATGGTCGTGAAATATGTTTAGTGACTTATAATTAGTAATTTTAAAAGTCAATTTCTCTAAGATGTTCCATTAGTTAAATTAGAGTATAGATCACATATATATATCAACGACTCTACCCTAACAATATATTTGCAGCTCATACAAGAATTGGCCTTAAGATCATTCTACTGTACCCCAAGACAAAATCCCTAACAATAGATTAGAACAGGTAATATACATCTTTGATTTTTAGTATCAAAAAGATATCTGAGCTTGATATCATTGTAAACATTAATGAGTCCTTTCAGAACTTGTGAAGGAGAGTTTGAAAAGTTCATATTCTCTATAAATTGATCTACCTTGGTAGATGAAGCTATGTAAAGTAATAAGAGAAGAATAAAGAAGCTATGTTTGGTGGGACATGTAAACTTATATGTTTACCATTTTCAATTTGCACCCCTGATTCATTAGGCATTGCCAATGGACTCGGGGTCTCTTGTCTCCTCTTCTCCGGTGTTTGTAGTTTTAGTGGACTCGATCTGGTGCTCTTTTCTCTAGTCGCTTGAATTTTGCGTCTATCTTTGTGAAGGACCAAAATCCTTGCTGAATCGAGATGCACTGTAATAGCTTTGGCGAGTTTTTTAGATCGTTAAAAGTGATTTGTCGTTATTGTTAACCTGCATAATAATAATTTTTAATGCCGCTAAACATATATACCGACCCATTTTTGTTACAACTTTTCTTCACCATGGCACGTAGTTTCGTGGTCACCATATTGGGTCTCTCATAAGGACAGTTGCTTTTTTCTGATTCAAATAAGAGTTGATTGATCCCCTCTGCTCTCTGGTAGCCAAGGAGATGATTTGAAGCAAAAGACATGACCAGTGACCAGTGTTTATGCTTTTATGTATGTTTTTGTTTTTTATGAAAAAGGATAATGGTACCTCGTACATTTAAGCGGGAAAATAAAAAATTCAAAATCTAATTTTGGCCCTAATTTTGGAAAGAGGGGTAACACACTGAAATCCAAAGCTCCAAAAACCCCAATTCATCAATGGAGGAAGCCATACACCGGATAGTCACCTCACTCCTTACCCACAGCCAAAACCCACAAGCACCCATCTCACAGTCCACCCTCTTACACCTCCAAACCCTCTTGGACTACTCCCTCAACAACAACGACCCGATCGAAATCGAACGACTCAACGATGAACTGTCCAGCAAGAACCTCTCCCTGTCCTCCCTCGTCTGTCCGATCACCAATTCGATGGATTCCGGCCAGACCCATCTCTCAATCTTGGCCTCCAAGGTCTACCTTTACCTCCTCCTCTCCCCAAATGCCCCTGTTTTCACCCTCTTCACCCCCATGGCCTTCCTCTCTCTCCTCCGCGCGATACGGAAGTCTTTCAAGAACCCTAATTTATCTGCCCCGCCGCCTTGTTCACGCAAGAAACGAGGCGGGTTATCGCGGGTTAGTGCTAGAAATGCTGTGAACGATGAGACTGAAGAGAGAGGAGAATTTGATGTCAGGGTTTTGTTTTCGGTTCTTGAGAGGCTGAAGCTTGTTTTGGGGGTGATTCACTTGGACAGGTTTCCTGATAGTTTGAAGTCTTTGGTTCAGACTGTGGCTGAAATTCCAGTAACGGCGCTCGAATTTTGTGGGGATGGTGTAAATTATGCGAAATTGTGCGACTTGAGTTTCCAGATTTTGAGGGAGGTGTTGAAATTCGAGCATGGGGAGCAGGGGATGACGGCGGCTGAGGTGTTAAAGTCGCTGTCACCATCTATTCTCTTGGTCAAATCTCAGGCGCGATCGGCTGCATTAGGGTTTGTGGTGAACAAAATGGTGGGGATGGCGAAGGATTCTGATGAGATCAAGAGGGTGGTGTTGAATTTTCCTAGGTATTTGGTGCATAAGGCGCCTGAGAGGGCTGAGCCTAGAGCTGCAGCCGTGGAGGCAATAATGGAGATTGTTCGTGCTATGGAGTACGAGGATCAAGTAGGTTTTGCTGATTATGTAGTGAAGATGGCTCAGGGAAAGTCCCAACTTAGGCTCTTAGCTGTTGACTTTGTTCCCATGCTAGTAATGTCGCTGAGAGATCCATTATGGGTCAATTTGGAAAGTGGGGTTGAGGATTCTTGGGGGTTGAGGTGCTTGGAAGCATTGGTGCATCGTTGCTCGGATGCGACTGCAGGGATTCGAGCCAGGGCTATAACGAATTTAGCACAACTGGTAGGTTTTTTATCTTCTAGTGACAAGGGTAGAACGGCTTTTAAGGAAGTAATGGGGTTTGGAAACAAGGGGCCTATAAGGCCGGAAGGGGGAATACATGATCTGTTAAGGAAACGGTGTATGGATGAGAAGGCAGCTGTGAGGAAGGCTGCACTTCTTCTGATATCCAAGTTGACGGCTCTGTTAAGTGGTGCCTTTGATGGAGACGTGCTAAAGACGATGGGCACGGCTTGTTCTGATCCACTTGTAAGCATAAGGAAAGCAGCAATCTCAGCCCTATCAGAGGTTTGTTATACTTGTTTCAAATGCTTGTCTTTCCTTGTTCTATTGCCTTAGCTATGATAAGTTTGCTGAACGTTGCAAAACAGTCAATGGATGCGTTGCTTGAGCTAATATGCAATAGGTATTGCTTCCAAGACTTGTTTGCATTTTTGTGCTCATCTGATCTAGATAGAAGTAAGCATGCAATATGTCCTCCATCTACTGCTTATAAACCTTTGGCACTTCTGTATGCCATAATTTGGTTTTCCACATGTAGTACGAGCACAATGACTCACCCAGTCTAAATTAGTTTCTTCTACTTGCAGTTAAATGAGAATCCAAGTTGTTTGTTATTTCCTCTGGTCGCTGAGAATAATGCTATTTGGGTAGTTTCGGAATTGTAGCCAAATCATCATCTGACTTATATGCTTGGCAATGGTGGCTCTTTCTAGATTGTCTTGTTGAAGTTTTATTAACTGTTACCATCAGTCATGGCCCAGGTTTATGGACGGTCCTTTAAAGGCTGTTGCCCTTTTTGTTTTTGAGATGATTTTGTAGAGCTTGTGGCTCACACAAAGTGGCCTGACCAAGTTCAACACCTAAAGCAAGCTGGTAAAGCTGCCATTTGTATAGACAGAGAGGTGGACTAATTGTCACTTTTAGGCGTAATTGGTCTTAGATTCATGTTTTCAAACATTCTTTAACCATCATGCTTGAACTATTTTATTTTAATCGTGTGTTTTGGATCTCTGCTGCCTTCGTTTATGCGGGGATGCAGATTCTTTACTGTTCTACCCCCTTTTTGTTCATGCTGAAAAATGAACTATGCATTTGTAAACATTATGTTGGAACCTTTTTTTGGCTTTGTAGGCCTTTAGGACATTCGGGGATGACAATGTGACTAAAGAGTGGCTACATTCTGTTCCACGTTTAATAACTGATAATGAATCTAGCATCCAAGAAGAATGCGAGAACTTGTTTCTGGTATTAGTCTTAGACCGGGTGTCGAGAGCTGGGTCCTCAAGATCGCCACGCAACGAATCTGTTTTCTATGATTCAAAGAACACAGAAAGTTTAGAAGGAGAGATGGAGGAGTTATTTCCTGAAGGAGTTTTGGGTCTATTGAGGGAGATCTGTGATAATGAGGTGGCACCTTGGGTGAAGAAGATCTGCACAAGCTTAGGAAAGAAGAAATTGCTCAAGCCCAAAATTGCTATTGCACTTCAAAATATTATAAGGACATCCGAGTCATTGTGGTTGAGCCATTCCATGCCAATAGAGAAGTGGGCAGCACCTCCTGGTGCTTGGCTTCTCCTGTCCGAGGTCTCAGCATTCCTTTCAAAAGCAGTGGACTGGGAGTTCCTGCATCATCATTGGCAGCTCCTTGACAAGCATGGAACTGAGGGCGAGCTCAAGTGCCCCCTTGAACAAGGAGACTTGAATGAAGAAGGATTGTGCACAGATTCTAATCCTGTTGCTTGGGCTGGAGACCGTGTCTTCCTGTTGCAAACAATCTCTAATGTTTCAGTAGAGCTGCCTCCTGAACCTGCAGCAGATTTAGCTCATAATTTGCTTAAACGAATAGAGGAGTTCAACATGCATTCAACAGAGGTATTGATTACTTCATACCTATTTGCACGTACAATTTTCCTTTGTGGTTTCTTATGGGGTTTTAAACTTGCTCACATCATTCTATATAAGTTGTCAAATGTAAAAAAAAATTCATGGTTAAACTACTTTCGTGCCCCTTTTTCTACTTCCTGAAACTCCAGAGGGTATGAAATGACAGATGTTGTGCTTCAAACCCATTCATCTCTTTGTGCATATTGGAATATAGAACAGATTTCCCCCCCTTCTTATGTGATGTGAAAATAATTTGCGTCAGAGAAATTTGGGCTACGTCTACAAAACCATATTAGAAGCAAATACCGGTTACAGGTGCATCCATCCAGTATGTCAAACTAAGAGAATTTGACATCTTCTAAAATGCTGAACCTTAGCGTCAAAGGGCCTCAAAAGACGTGGGTTTTGGGGGGGGGGGGGGGGGGTGTTGCAACCCCACTTTCGGTATACAAAATTACAACTAGTTACTGCAAAGAAAAGTTACAACTAGTAACGAAAAAGAATAGTTACAATTTACAACTGTGCATTCATAACGATGCTAAAACACCGCATGCATATGGTAGGTTTACTAAACACCGGGCAGTAGATCTGTTGGCCGTCTAACTTTCTTGTACCTTCTAAGATTCATAGACATAATAAGCACTTTTAAAATGATACCTAAGATTAAGGTCTTCTTTTACGAGCAACAAATTGCATTAGTTGTACGTGTGTACTTCGTACCCTTTCTTGCGGTAAATAAGACTAGTCGTGAATGGACTGTGCATGTTTAACCAATTTGGTTCACTTGGTGGCAGGTTAATGCTCATGTAAAAGCACTTAGAACGCTGTGCAAGCGAAAGGCTTTGAATCCTGAAGAAGCTGATTCCCTTGTCAAGAAATGGGTACACCAGCTTCTTTTGAAAGCTACACAAATTCTAGAGATGTATATGTCAAAGGACATGTGGGCAAGTAAAAGCAATAGCTTTTTCACGCCACCAAGTAGGAGTAGGAAGGGCAGAGCAGCAGCAACCATGTCCAGATTATCATTAGAAGCAATTACTGCTGTTTATACTATTGGGTCATTGATTATTGTATGTCCTTCAGCTGATCTGAAGGGCATCATTCCTGTTTTGCACAATATTATTACTTCAGGGAGTTCTGACCCAAGTTTTAGTAAGTTAGCAGGGCCCGCTGTTTCTTTGAAGCAGACTGCCCCTTCCTTGTACATTCAAGCTTGGATTACAATGGGTAAGATCTGCCTTGCTGATGGAAAACTTGCAAAGCGCTATATTCCTCTGTTCGTGCAGGTTCGACTTGAACTCTGCATCACTTATCCTGCATGGTTATTGTTTTCTTACTGCTACAAGTTGCATTTTGTTCCAAAAGCCAGAAAATTTTCCCAAAACTTCACAACTGTGTTGACACTTGCATAAAAATACTGTATTCTCATACACTGCTTGTTGCAAGTGTTTCTGAAAGTCCTGCGTGGCCCCATGCTCAAAATTACAGAAGCATTTACAAATATACCAAAAATTGTGACTGGACCAAACCTCCAACCTTGTTTACATATTGGCTTTTATTTTCTCAGTTTGTTCTATGACGATGAGCAGATGGGTAACTTCTAACTACTAACGTCGCTCGATGCATGCGTGCTGCAGGAACTTGAAAAGAGCGATTGTGCAGCACTACGCAACAACATTGTCGTAGTGATGGCAGATTTTTGTGTTCGATATACTGCTCTTGTTGATTGGTGAGGCCAAAATATATGCAAGTGCAAGTCACCTTGAACTAAATGTGAACAAGCTCTTCGTTATTCTCACTAAAGCTGTTCTTCAAGTCCACAGTTATATATCAAAAATTGCGAAGTGTCTTCGAGATCCTTGTGAACTTGTGAGAAGGCAGACATTTATACTTCTCTCCAGATTGTTACAGGTTTACTTCTTGTTACAACCTAAATTTTTCCCACTTTTTACCACTGGGATATCACTTAAAGTACATTTTCTTGACATAGTTGTCATGTTCTTCAGAGGGACTATGTCAAGTGGAGAGGAGTGCTTTTTCTTCGTTTCCTATTGTCCCTCGTCGACGAATCCGAGAAAATAAGGCATCTGGCTGATTTCCTGTTTGGGAACATTCTCAAAGGTTGGAATCATTTTATGACTCATCTACTGCATTCTTCAGGGATTATGTAAGTGCTCAGGGCTTGACTTGTAGTGTGTTTTGCAGCGAAGGCACCACTCTTAGCATATAACAGTTTCGTGGAAGCCATATTTGTTTTGAATGACTGCAATGCTCATACGGGGCATAGCAATTCTAGGAGTTCGCGAAATGAAAGCCGGCTTTTCTCCATTCGGTAGTATAAATTTGTCCTCTATATGTTAGGGCAGCAGCTCTATAGCTCCAATTTAGACCTTATTAATACTGTTAAAAGTCTTATTCCATTGTTACAATTACAGAGGCAATGATGACAAGTCGAGGTCTGACAGAATGCACATCTATGTGTCCTTGCTGAAACAAATGGCTCCAGAGCACCTTTTAGCCACGTTTGCTAAAGTGTGTGCAGAAATTCTTGCTGCTGCATCTGATAATGTGCTCGATATAGAGGATGTTACTGGACAATCAGTTCTGCAGGTATGAACAAATAATAAATTGATAAACTCTTCCGACATGGGGTTTTGCAGTATCACATCCTGATTCAATTACGGGTTTTATATCCTTAGTCATCATAAAACAAAATAGATGCTGCATCAATGTGCATAAAAGTTGATGACTAACACGCCTGGTATTGAACTAAACTAGTAATTTCATTCGCCCTGATGCTGAGCATTTTCAAGAAGTGGCTGGTGTGAATAGTATATTTGGAGCCTGAGCTATTATTACCAGGCTTAGCTCCCTTGATCAGCACTTCTTCAAGTTCACTACTGAAGAAGCTTTCAGTTGTTTCTTTACGTCTTTCTTTCTTGGTTGCTATTGTTCATGAACAATGGGTTTTGGTGCTAATGAAACAGGATGCTTTCCAAATCCTATCCTGCAAAGAAATCCGAATTCCATCCAACCGCGGATCTTCAAGTGACATGGCAGATGTTGATGAAGAAGTTGGAGATGGTGGAGGATCATCTGCAGCTGCTGCTAAAGGACGGGTTATAACTCAAGTAGTGAAGAAAGGCCTAATCCAAAATACAATCCCCATCTTCATAGAGTTGAAACGGCTATTAGAGAGCAAGAACAGCCCCCTCACTGGTTCCCTCATGGAATGCCTCCGAATACTTCTCAAGGACTACAAAAATGAGATTGATGATATTCTGGTTGCTGATAAGCAGCTGCAGAAAGAACTCATGTACGACATGCAGAAGTACGAATCTATGAAAGCTAAATCAACAGCGACCGAGGCTGTTGCAACTATGCAAAGATCAGATAACTATCGTTCACCTATTAACTCTAAGGTTGTGAACAGAAGTAATGTACAGAATAAGTTCACAGACAAGGTGAAAACCAATTCAAAAGTGGCTTCGGCTTTGGCAGATGTGGTGGCTGAGGTCACAGCTCGGTCCGTGCTACGGGAAGTGAATCAGCATGGGGCAACACCGCCGCTCAGTGCAATGAATGTGCCCAAGCTAAGATCTACCCCTGGAGGAGCGGCGTCTCGAGGAGACAGGCCCTCAGCTGTATTGGAATCTTTGAGGAGAAGACAGTCTTTCGACTCTGATGAAGAGAACTAATTTTCAATCTGATAACTTCCTATGGGTAATCCTAGAAGTTCAGAACATGCTTCCGAGGCTGCAACGTTCTAAGTGAGCATTTAGACCTTAAGTTGTAGATTATGCTGTCTTCTTGTTCTTGTAATAATTCGCAGAGAAGCGATGAACCTTATATGAAGTTATACTTAGAATGTACATCAGTAACAAGGAGAAATGCTTCTCACTAACAATTTTCTGGTAAATTGCTAGACATTTCAACAGAACTAAACATTTACATCAGGCTTGGTAGGTTGGTAACAAATATTGGTGGCATATTCCATCAGCCAAATGCTCTAATTGAAACCTTTCAAGTAACAAAACAACACCAACTTATCCGAAAAAGTAACATAGCATCACACATCTTTGAAAATCTGTGAGATTTATGATTTTTGAAAATCTGCAATTAATAATGAAACATAATGGTACGCGAGTCGTGCTATCATCACGCATTTTCTATCTTTGGTTTCAATGACCAAATAATATTAAGTGTCACCATGCGAGCGCCAAATTGGGTCTCTCTCTTGGTGGAATATATAACGATCATTACACCAACTATTTAAAGGTGGTCGGCATGAGAGCTAATGTAATAAGAGGAGGGGTTAAGGAAGGCGATCAAGACCACTGATTTTAAACCATCTAATAGTTTTCGGTCCTTGTGAGTTAAAGGTAAAACAACTAAAAGCGCCTGCCCTTATGATGTCACTGCATTAGTATAGCCAGAAAGTAGTGCCCAAGTCTAAATAGAAAGTTGTTCTTGCATGTGGAGTCCCTCTCCGATCAACAGAGTATTAAGTTTGAAATAATCATGGGATTTGTCACCTAAATAAAACTACAACTACAACCGAGTTCTAAAACACAAAAAAATTTCAAGCATATTATTTTATAAGTAGCAAGACTTTAGATGATTTGTTAAAAACTCACACCCAAGAGTCCATTTGTTTTTTTTATTCTGGAACACGTGTATGGTAAAGTATATCCGTTTTCTCTTTTTGCTGACACATGTTTTGGTGTATTAATATGTTACTAAAACTATCAATTTTTTTGTCTCGTGCAGTCATGTTCAGAGTTTTTGCCCTTAATAATCTGTTTTTAAAACTTAATTACTTCATTTTGAACCTTCTTTACCTGTGTAGCCCTTTTTTGAAAATCGTGGTTTCAAAGTGAGATTTTAAGGGAAGAAAACGTGGTTTGAAACACAAATTTCTTTTAAAAAAATATGAAATCTCTGTTAGGAAGCAAGATTTCAAAAGAAAGTTATGTTTCAAATCACGTTTTCTTCCCTTGAAATCTCACTTTGAAACCACGATTTCTAAAAATGGGCTACACAAGTAAATAAATTTTAAAATAAGGTAAAAAATAATTAAGTATTAAAAATAGGTTATTAAGGGCAAAAACTCGTGATGGTCATGGATCAAGAATTATTTTCGAAAATAATTTCCAAAGAGAGCCTAAAAGAATATAGAAAAACAGAAGAAGCCCAACTCACGTCATTAAAGGAAAAACAAAATAGAAAATTTTTGTGGCCCAACCCATGTATAGTTCCTGACTCCTGAATTCCTCATCATTGTCTTATGACAAGACAACCCCTCCCCTCTGTGCGCTCTCTCTCTCTCTCTGGGTATTCGATTATCAGGTAAGTTGCCTCACTCATCCTTTTCCCTGAATATTCCATCCAATAAAAATTCAATCTTTTCGGATCGAAGCTAAATATTAGTGCAAACACTGCATTACATATGCATAAAAGATCTCTCTTCTGCGCGCATACTCAGACACTTAGCGGGTATTGGAAGAGACCCAAATTACGAATTGCTGCCTTCTAATTAGAGGAATTTCAATTGATCCTCAGACCCTAGGGTTTTATTTTCTGCCCATTTTCTGTTGTCACGGTTTGTGATTGATGTAAGTTGAGTTTGTTCTCAGTTTCAAAGCTGTGAAGTAAAGTATTAGGGCTTTTGCTAAACTGGGTGTCTTGAAGTGGGTCTGTGTCATTATCATGGAATAGAATTTTGAGGGCTTTTGCTGAATTGGGTGTTTTGAATCTCGAATTGGGCTCGTTTAATTATCATGGATAGTAACAAGGATGAAGCGATAAGATGCATTGGAATTGCCAAAGAGGCAATTGCCTCCGGTAACAAGCTGCGAGCCCTCAAATTTATTGGGCTTGCTCAACGGCTTAACCATAATTTGTCGGTAGACAATCTTTTGGCCGCGTGTGAAAATCTTGATTCGGGGTCTCCTGGCCCATCGAATAATGAGAAGCACGTCGATAATGGGAAGAGTGAGGGGCCCAAAGTTAACGGTGTTTCTAATGGGGAGCGTAGTTATAATGAGGAGCATGTGCAGTTGATTAGGCAAATTACGAGAAACAAGGACTATTATGCTATTCTTGGCTTGGAGAAGAGTTGTTCGGTTGAGGAGATTCGGAAGGCCTATAGAAAATTGTCTTTAAAAGTTCATCCTGACAAAAATAAGGCTCCGGGTTCTGAGGAGGCGTTCAAGAAAGTTTGCAAGGCATTTAAATGCTTGAGCGATGATGGATCGAGGAGAGAGTATGATCAGACGGGGTTGGTTGAGGGTTTTGAGTACAACCAGCAGCATAATGTCAGGCGACGAAGGAGGACAGCAAGGCATGACTTTTTTGAGGATGAGTTTGATCCTAATGAGATATTCAGGTCGTTCTTTGGTCAGTCTCAGGTGTTTCGCGAGGCTCATGTTTACAGGACTAGAGCGCCAGGCGCTCAGCAAAGACAAGATTTGGGTGGAACCGGGCCGAATCTGATGATTCTTCTCCAGATTCTACCGTTTTTGCTAATTATCTTACTTGCTTATCTTCCATATACAGAGCCCGATTACTCTTTGCAGAGGAATCAATCCTATCAGTTTTGGAAGATGACTGAAAAGAATGGAGTGGAGTTTTATGTTAAATCTCCAGAATTTGATCAGAATTTTCTGCCCGGCAGTCCTGCACGAGCTAAATTAGAGAGTAATGTGATCAGGGATTACAAAACTATGCTTGGACGCTATTGTCATGTAGAACTTCAGAGGCGTCAATGGAGCAGAAATCTGCCAACTCCTCACTGTGACAAGCTGCAAAACTTTGGACTAGCATGAGGGTCAGTTTGAGCTTTCTCTTTACTTGAGATATAAGTATATCTTGGTCACAGTTACATTCATATGCGTTTTAGTTTTAAGGTATACTATATCTGACAGCTTTTGTTCATTGTATGATTTTTTCTACTTAAAATTCTCTTTCTGCTTTAGTCTAATCTTAGTTGACAGTATTCTGAGTTTTCAATTTCATTGTTACTTGGCTGCTCTCTTACCGCAACCACTGAATTGGTACGGCGGGAATCTCCCCAATTTCACTTGGGTAATGCCTGGACAAATTTGAGGAAAATATGACTCCTTGGCTTTGTTTTTGTTTTTTTTTTTGTTTTGGCAGTAGCAGTTTATGATTGCAAAATTTTGAATAAAGGCTCTTGACTTCTTAAAAAGTTCACAAATGTAAAAGGTTCTCCCCCTTGAGAATTGAGAGTCTATCAGTAGGTCAATGCCTCGAAAAGCAAAGTTGCTGGCATGTATATCGTTTGCAAAGTACTTTATGAGCTGCTTGTAGTTGTGGTACACAAATTCCTGTTGGTTGCGAGATGTTGTCCCGAATGATGTCTTGCGGATGTGGCAAGATCAAATAGCATATCATAATATAGAAAAAAAAAAATATATTTATGTGTAACAGAGGAGAGCATTTTTACAATGCCTTCTCAATATAATACAAGTACACCCTGCTCAACTTATTATCACACCCAATGTGGATGCATAATATTAAATCCACTATGTGGAAAAGTCATCCCCCGGTAATAAGTCTGACCGGGATATACAAGATGCAAAGCATCGTACTTTGAACTTCGGCTTGCATTGCATGATTTGGTGGTTGATGTAATGGTATATTATATTCTTTGTACCCTAGAATATTTTGGCTCTCTCTTTAGCATTGTGTATCTTATAACTAGTTCGTCTCTCCTTCACCAGCAGTTTTTATTTGGAAGATCAAGCTAGGTCAATGACTAGTGAGTTTCCAATTGTGATTGGACTTCACCAAGGGTCAGCTTTAAGCCATTTTTTTTTTAAACTTTGGTTGTGGGTGAACTTACTTAGAATGTTTAGGATGAGATGCGACGGTGTATTTTGTTTGAGGATCATATTGTTTTAATTTCAATGTAACTAGAATAGGATTAAACGTGGATGATATTGTTTTAATTGATGAGACTAAAGCAGGACTAAACGCTAAAGTTAGAGTTATGGAGAAGGACTTTAGGATCCAAGGGCTTAGGTTAAGCAGGACTAAGACGGAGTACTTGGAATGCAATTTTTGTAAAAGTAGAATGAGGTCTGGTGAAGAAGTAAATTTGGATGGTCAATAAGTACCTAAGAAAAATAGTCTTTAGGTGCGTCAATAATGCACAGGAGCGAGAGCGATTGACTAGGATGTTGCCCGTAGGATAAGAGCAGCTTCACATAAAAGACTAAAAGCTGCAAGCTTCCCAATCAATAATTCGAGCCCAGATGAATGTAGTTCTTTGTTGACTATATGGTAGTAACCTTGAGAAGTTGGCCCGTGTTAATGTTTCTTTGAAAAATGCAAACAATAGATGTTGGCGTAGCAGCGTAGGGCTTATAAATTGGTGGCTTAGTCGCTAAGTTACGATTACGGCCAAAATGCTTGTCCAGAAAACTTATCTTTCTTTTGTTTGAAAACATTTGGACTTTTGGTGGCCTGATTTTTACTTGTGGCAGGTTGCTAGCCTTGGTGGACAAGGTTTGAACTTAGAATACCATGCTGATCCTCCTTGTTTATGCATGTGCTGTATGGCTAATTATGCTAGAGTAGGTCTGCTAGCGTTTGCATCCTCTAACGTTTTCTATTAAACTTCTACTTAGACGTGTGGGAAAAGCATAATGGGGTGCGGATATCGCTTTCCGATAAAAAGAAGGGAAGTGATATTTAGCTTCACTTTTAACAATTTTAGCACCACTTTTCGTCGCTAAAGATCTCCTAAGAATCACTATATAATCACTTTAGCGGTGCTTGTGGGGCTCAAATGCCAAAAGTGGAACTCAAATATCACTGACCCAAAAAATAAAAAAGAGAGTCGTTAGAGTAAGAGTATACTAATATACAATGGGACTTGGTTGCTTGCTTGGTTCATAACCACTTGTCGAGCATGTTTCTATTTACTTGAGTAATCTAAGTATAGTTGGAAATGAGAAGTCCCCCCAAATTTCTCATAGTTATACATGCTATATGTGCGCGTGCAATTCTTCTAGTTTTTGTTACTGAACTGTGTTTTTACATGTCATGACTACTCCTTTACCTATACGATATGCACTTGTACTTGCCCCTCTCCCTCACCCTTGATTGTAGAAACACCTTTATCTCATATCTCCGTTCTTCTTTTCTAATTTATTAGATGTGTATCATAATTATCTTTAGGTGAGAGTGGAAGAACATGATCCATAGCTTGGAAGTAATGGGATAGTTTAGTAGAGTTTAGCCTTTAAAGTTATTGCAGATGACGAAGTACTAATAAAATGATAGCTATCATCATCAATATTCATGTGAGCTATACGTGCCATTACCATCATCAATGTTGGTCTTTCCTTCTGCCATGTGCCCAATATTGCAACTCACTACCTCCAAGATATTTGGAATATTTCATATTTGTGCAGCTACGGTCATCTTAGCTTGACACAGAGTTTCCCTGCTTAAAAGGGAAAAACTTAGCAACAAATCATCATGTTGCCAAAGGCAGCAAATGACTTAAACAAGTGCTGTGTGTTTATTCTTTATATGTCACTTGGAGACATTTACATTACAAACCCCCAAACTTCTAAAATCAATGATTATACCCCTCATTCCCATTAAAATCGCCACTAACCCGCCGCCGCATATTTTGGCATCCTCTTTCGTCAAGATCTGCTACTCTCCATCAGAGAATACATGTTCCCACATTTTCAGTTGCCGCCTTTAATTCGTCGCCGCTGGAAGGGGAAGAGATGAGGCTGGGGCTGGAGTTGGCGACATGTGGCGGCATGGTGGTGCAATCTGACAAGTTGGAGATGGTGGAGGCGGCGACTTGGAGATTGGCTGTGATGACCTTGACAGATATGGGTTGCAGAATGTGTGCGCGTGGGCGCGCACATAGTGTGTTTTGGTGGTGCCACAGTGGTGGCATGGTGTATGTAGTTTGTTATTGTGATGGTGCGATGGTGGTGGTTGTGAGTGTGTTGTTGCGTGGAAGAAGACGGGTGGTGGTGGATTGCGGTAGTGGTCGTGGTTGTGTGGTGAAGGTCATTGGTGGGTTTTGTGGTAAAGGTGAGTTGGGGTGGCAGTGGTTAAGGTGGAGGGGTCAAAATAGAAATAAACCCTTTGGTTTTTGAAGTGTAAATAGGGACACATCGTAATTATTGGTACCGTTCCGCTACTGGAAATATCGGCCGGTACGTACCACTTTTGCCTTCTACATTTACGGTGACGCTTTATATTTTGTACCGGTGTAAATAACGCTCTGTACCAGTTGTACTGGCCGGTACAAGTGATACTGGCTGGTACAAGTGATACTGGCTGAGATATATGTACCAGCTGGGATAATTTTTGTACTTGTTCCTAAAGAATGTGGAAGTTACCAAGTTTATTGGGCAATTAAGTGAATTGACAGTATAAAGACTAACTAGGAAAAAAAACACCTTGGTTCCATTTTATCGATCAAACCCTTTGTAGCCTCTTTCAGAGTTCCAGAGCCTTGAGCCCTTGACTCACTTCAATCTTCATCGGGATTTTCACTTCGATTTTATTTTTTTCTCTTAACTTTTCAAATTCTCTGCTTCACACGCATAGAGAGAGCTTATTCTTGAACAAACAACTTATCCTCCTATGAGAACCTGTGATAGTTAAAAAACGGGGTAATGCTCGAGGAGGTAATGCATTTGAATAAGCTGTTTGTTCATGATGCCGTTGTATAAGAACAAGTTGCTTATTCTGGAACAAATAGCTTAGTTGGAAAATGAGGTAATTCAAGCTGTATAAGAACAAACAGCTTATTTTGGAGGGGGTAATTTAATTAAGAGCTCCTTCATATAGAGAAGGACCTATGAGGGAGGAAATAGGCAGGAAACATATTTTTGTTTGAATGAATACACTGCAACAAGAATTTTGCAAATTGTTTGGCGTCAGCATCCAATCCCGCAACCAGTTATTTTGGGTTACCTCAACTTCCTTGGCCACTTCATGTGGCATTTCACTTCTTCATGTTTTATTACATTTGTATATCATCGGTGAAAAAATCCAAGATGATGCCGAGGGTACCAATACCTATACAAACCATTTCACAGAGAAAACTGTTATGTACTCTGGTACGGTATTTATAACTATGAGACACATTGCAACTTCTGACGGCTTGGTAGAAAAATGGTCTTTTGCTAAGTTTTTCCATGCTTAAAGAGTTAATCTAACTTCTTGCGTAATTTGCATGATTCAGTGCATGACATGCTAGCGAGTGCTCAACTTGATTGTCCAACTCTCTGGTGCTGACTTTTCTACATGGGCGCGACTGCATCTAAGTGCCTGTTTGTTCTGTCTGAAAATATTAGCTGCTGACTATTACCAAGTATTACTTTTATTGAACTTCAATTTGGTTGTCAATTGAGCAGGTTTTGTGGTTGGAGTCTCAGGTGGTAAATCCCGCTTCAGTTGCAGGACCGAGACCAGGGATTTCTTTTGAGATTCTGTCTTGGACTTTTTGATCTAGCACGGCTGACCACCATGCTCTTAGAATAGTTCCAAGGATGCTATCGATCCAAGTCATGGGCATTGGAAGTCATACTTTTCCTCATGATGATACTGTATATTTACTTAGCTTATTTACAACTTGTGACAAAATTTCTTCTGATAATTGAGCTTGCGTTATCGAAGCTTTTCAGATCTTCGTTTGGGTTCTAGATTTCTGCGCGTCAAAGGGCTGTGTTGTTCTTTGTATAGCATGGATCGGAGCCTCATCTGTGTTATATAGGTCCTGCAGAATCTCACAAAGTTGACACCCTGCGGCTCTCGACACCCTGCGGTATCTAGCAGTGTTTAGTGGAAATATATTTAACTACAAATTCGGGTTAATTTGTTCTGAATCTTAGAGACATCTATTTTTTGGTTAAACATAGAGCTGCAACAACGATTAAGCAAAGAGTTAAGCCATTGTGATGCGTTCTTCAATTTGGTGTATGCCTTCTAAGAGAGAAAATGTTTTATCTTGGTTGACGTTAAAGTTGGTCCGAGAATACCATTTTCCGTCCAAAAAAAAAATTATTAATATTTTGTCAATATTACCCCGTTCAAGTGAGAAATAGGGACAAATCTATTCCCTTTTCTATGTTCGAGGGTTCTTATTTGGGTCAAAATCATCTTATATACGATTTTACTGCTTGAAATTAGGGTTACATGGCCATCCCTGGCCTTTTGGTAAAATTTGCTTACATATGACACAAGTTACACAATTATTCATACATCATTCAGTAATTACAACATCAAAGACGTATAGAGCAGCTTTAAGTATGCTGTATGGAGTCAACTTCGCCTCTTGAGATCCATTGGTTATTGTGGGTTGGTCGGAATCGGTCCATGAAAACGTTTATCCTTGCATCACATGCAAACTTTGCACTTATCGAACTTATTACTTCCATAACATAGATCTTAAAAGGACGCTGCCGTTACCTGCTAATGTCTTCACTTCCAATTATCTATTGCATTGCACGTGTGGAGTCGGTATTGGCGGGGTGAGCATTTAAACCGTTGAAATCAATCAAACCGTGAAAACCGAACCAACCAATCCGCCTATTTCCAAACCGATCTAAAAATCAATCGGTTTGATATTTTTTTTTCTCAAACCGTACATTCGGTTCGGTTCGGATTTTTTTTAAACCACATAAACCGAATCAACCGTATATAATATAACATATCTATATTTTTACCTAGTTATCTAATCACTCATATAAAATGAGATAAACCCTAAATTTCTTAACGTAACACACATTTTTTACTCATCTCCTACATCTCACTAAGTGTTATTAATTATAATTAAAATTTTCAGTTTTTTTTGAGCTTATTATTATGTATAAGTTATTAATTTTTGGGCCTAAACTTGCCCAAAATTTAGTTTGGTCCAAACCAATTAAACCGTATAAACCAAACCGTTCAACTACGGTTCGCTTTTTTTTCTTTTCTTTCCAAACCAAGGTTGGTCGATTCGGTTTGGTATTCAGCCTCCAAACCGAACTAACCGAACCGTGCTCACCCCTAGTGTAGCCATGTACAGTTTACCAATGCGGTCAACCGGTTGAATGTCAAGGAAGCGTAGGCGTTGGATCCCATTCTACTACCGACTATTGCAAGCACCGATACATGTTCCTGCTCTGTTTCTAAGTGCACTAAATTTACAGTACACAATAGATATTAGATACATGTTTTGCCGATAACCAACACCCCCCCCCCCCCCCCCCCTTCCTATTGCTGGCATTCCAATGCTATACCAGTATTATTAGTCGCCCTCGTGTTCCATCTTGCATTTCTTAATGTTTTTTCAAACGCATGCTGTGTCACCTACCACGCCAGACCTGAAAGGGACGCCTCCTCCATGCCTGAAAGTGACTGGTGAGGCTCGACTCTGTAGTCACTGCATATGTTGAGCTTAATGGACGGACTTGGTTCCAATTTTCAGAGCTTACTTGTTTTATTCTATGGACTCTTGGTCGTCCAATATGTTCACATGAGATTGCTCATAACAAATTCTCTCTTGTAAGCAAGAGAAATGATAACTTCACTTTAACATAGACTTAAGGTAGTCGTCCATTTTCATGAGTTGAAACCATGGTTATCAAAGGCGTGCCCAGACATAAGGCGTTGTCAACCCTACAGTTAGCGCCTCACCTAGCCAAGGAACAGCTCCTCTGAAGAGGTGCGCGTCTTGTGCTCCTAGGCACATGGCACTGGATTCCCTATAGGCACACTTCATCTACTTCTAAAACCCAAGATTTCAATTTCAATGAATTTTTTTTAGGTGGATTCCATAGATAAATAGCTAAGTAATTACATACGGTCTTGATTAAAATGGACGCAAGTCATCGAGAAAGAGGTAAATACTTTAGTGCTTGTGGCAGATGACTGAAGTGCATTAACTCACTCTTAGTAAATCCTATTGATATTCAAGTAACTTGCAAAAGAATGATATTCTTCTCCGAACAAACGAACTGTTGTGTTATTGAATTTGGACGAGTGAGTTGCTAAACTTTACTATAAGATGCCACGCTTTATGAATTTTAATACTTTATATTGTTGCCTCTGATGTTACAGCATTAGTTCGAACAAGCGCATGTCCAGGCCTAGACTCCAGGAGACTTTTGCGGCTTGCTTAAATCGCGTCTTTAAAAATTATAGATGAAACAAAGGAAATACAACGCTAATAAAGGAAAAGGAACTCGATTGCGACTTGAGAGAGAATTTGTCTATAAAGTTGCTATTCTTTGAAAGAATGCTTATTGCTGCTCTTTGAAAGAATGCTTTCACAGATATGGCCTTTCATTTGGATCCATCGTTCTTCGGAGAAAAAATGGGGCTTAGACTCCATAATTCTCACATGCTCTTGTCCCCCTCAACCTTAGGCACTATAATCCGAATCGTCCGAAGGTATAATAGTTTCTCTTCTTATCTTGGTTTTTATTTTGTATTCAGAGCTACTCGCAACTGCAAGAACAAAATGAGCATGAAAAAAATAAAAAATGGCGGTTCTCATGTTGCTTCGTAATGTGTAACTCCATCACTTAAATATGAAAAGAGCGACTCATGTTTCAATGATTTTCTATTATTGGTCTATAGCATAGGTCTAACCTCACATTTTTTTTCTTCCCTCATGAATACACCGCTTTGCCAAAATTTACTCTAAAGCGACATATAATTGGAAAAAAAAGACGGAAGGTGAATGTGTTGTCATGCCATAGAAAAGTTGTCCTTTTATCAAGCCTAAATGTATTAATTTATTAAGGATAAATTAGTCATTTGGGTTTGAAAATTAAATCCTAATTGTTCACCACCCCGCCGCTAATCTCCTCCTCCTTCCACCGGAACAAGGGAAGGCCGCCCAGAAGCATCGCGGCCACCACTATCCCGCCGCCGCAGGTCACTACTTCCTCTGTCGCACTCTCTATCCCGAATCAACCACAAAGCCGACGATCCCCTCCTTTGTAAAGTTGACGGGATGCATGGAATCACCTGCGGAATCTCACAAACCACCGGAGAGATTCAGGGACAATTGTTCGGGGTCATATATATATATATATATATATATATATAGAGAGAGAGAGAGAGAGAGAGAGAGAGAGAGAGCGAGCTAATCCATTGACCGCACGAGCAACTTGAATTGAGTAAGTTGCCCGCACGATTTGGCCGTCCACACGCAATCTGTGGACGGTCCATATCTTTTTTTTTACGTTTTTTTTAAGTCCGTCCGCTATATTATGTAGCGGACGATTTTTTGACAAAAATACCCTCAAACTTAAAAACAGCCCATTAGTGTTCTGACTTTTTTTTCTCTTTCTCTCATCCGCTACATTATGTAGCGGACTAGTCTTCTTACTTTTCTCTCTCTCCTTTCTCTCATTAATGTTCTGACTTTTTTTTCTCTCTGTCTCCATTCTTTCTTTCTGACTTGTCTCTTTCTCTCTCTTTTCTCTCACCACTTTTTTTTCTCTCTCGTCCTTCTCCCCTCCACTCTCTCTCTCATTGTAAGGACCAGTTAGCGAGTTAAGATGAAGGTGCAGTTGCTCTAAGTTGGATATCATTCCGATATCAAAAGGTAATTGGCCAATCAATTCGTTACCAGCGAGGTTAAGGATGGTGAGGTTGACAAGCTGAACATTAGGAGTGGGGAATCTAAGACCATCAGGAGAAATCATTGAAGACCATGAGGAGTGGGGAATCTAAAAGATAGTGGTCTCTCATTGGATAGCTTGTTAAAGCTCATATCAAGTATTTACGAGGCGGGTGAAATGCGACAACAGTGCATCAGGGAGATTGCCAGACAACCAATTTCGGGAGAGATTGAGGTGAGAGAGATGTGTGAGGTTTCCAAGAGAAGGGGATAAGGATCCCTTGAGGCCTCTAATTGATAATTCCAAACTGGTGACTCTACTATTGCGCCTTCAAAGACATGGGTGCCAGAAAGCATTCAGTGAGAGCGAGTGTGAGAGAGAGAGAAGTCAGAACATTAATGAGAGAAAGGAGAGAGAAAAAGAAAAAAAGTAAGAAGACTAGTCCGCTACATAATGTAGCGGATGAGAAAAGGAGAGAGAAAGAGAAAAAAAAAAGTCAGAACATTAATGGACTCCTTTTAAGCTGGAGGTTATTTTTGTCAAAAAATTGTCTGCTACTTAATGTAGCGGACGGATTTAAAAAGAAACGTAAAAAAAAGATATGAACCTTCTATAGATCGCGCAGATAACTTAACCCAAGTTATTTGCGCGATCAACGAATCAGCTATATATATATATATTACTCCGTATTAAAGTAGGAGATGATAATATATGTTCCACGTGTCAGCTTATGAACTGTAGATTCGCCCACTTCTCTGACTTGTGAGCCTTTTTGTATTAATTAATTCCTGTCAACAATTGGAAAAAATGAAGCCATAAGTGGAGATCCATGAAAAGAGATCACAGGGACCAGAACCGAGCCACGTGCAAATCTCAGCAACCAATAAAGGCAAACTCCACAAAACGACAAGTGAATAAGCCACCACTCTGTGGCCGCCACCGACGGTCTCCGGCCACGGTGGACGTCCACCATTTTCACCACCCACTGCAACCAACATAAAAAGACTATAATAACCTCACACGCGGGCTGTTTGTTAGATTTTTCTCTCATTTGACATCTTGTAGAAAAAGATTTAGGACATGTAATTCTTGAATTCAGTCATTGTTTGTACCCTAGTTTGATGGGTACAAAGAATATTTTTACATGTAAATCTTGAATCCAATCATTATTCATACCCTTTCTTTGACACGTTATTTTGAATTCAGTCGTTGTGTGTACCCTAATTTGATTCAAACGAAAATAAGTTATGCACGACACGACGAGCACTGCATTCAAAATTTCCTTATACATTTTTCTTGCGTTCAAACAATACTCACTTAGCCCGCAGTTGTTGCGTCATTTTCGATTCCTTTTTTTATGTGGTACCAAATCTATATTAGATATTCGTAAAAAGAGAATTAATGAATTGAAGGTGGTACAATAGAAAGAGACCATTTGTTTAAATGAGCAAAGGGCGAATGTGTATAACTCTTTAAAACATACAAAAATTTCCATTATCTCGAACATCTTCAACAACAATTCCCTTAACTTCGACATCATGTAGAAAAACATTGAATTGTTTGGATCGATGGTCCCGAGCTTCCATCGAATCTATTCGAGAATAACTTTCAGCCTCCTTTACTCCCCTTCTCCTGTGTTTCCTGATCCATAGGCTTAGTATAGTTGGAACCGGTGGTCGAGAAACATGAGTTTTGTTCTTAAATAATACTATTTTAAAACTTAATTACCAATTTATTTCATTTGAAACTTAATTATCCGCATACCACACTTTTGAAATTTGTTGTTTGAAACCAAGACTTTAAAGTAGAAATCGTGATTTAAAACCACGACTTTAAGTAGAAAACGAGGTTTAGAACCACATTTTTATTTCTTTTTTTTTCTCATTTTCTGTGTAATTTAAAATAAAAAGCATATATATATATATACTAAAAACGTGGTTTCAAATCACGATTTTTACTTTTAAGTCGTGGTTTCAAACCGTAATTTTCAAAAGTGTGGTATGCGAGGAAATAAGTTTCAAAATGGAGTAAATTGGTAATCAAGTTTTAAAATATAATTATTTAGGAGAAAAACTCCGATAAACATGGAATATTTACTCTTTCTCAGGGGCATTTTAGTAACTTAATAATCCATTTCCGTACTATTACAGTACATCCACAATATATACGTACAGGTACAGTAACTCCAAAGCAAAAATAAAAAAGATAATGATTCAAAAAAAACACACACATACAGATTCACCGGTCAGTCGCCGGAATCATCGTTGCCGCCGAAAATGGAAACGCGGTTAAAGAGGAGGACCAGGACGAGGACAAGGAAGAGGGCGACCCCGACGGGCGACCCGCTGACCCGATGGATGGTGTCGGGCTCCCCGGTGGAAAAGATGCTGGACACAAATGAGCCTTGATCGGAAGAGAGGAACTGGATGACAAGCAGGAGGACGATGGGCAGGAGAAGCAGCCCCACTGGGCTGAGGAGCTCGGCTATGAACTCCGTCAGGGCCTCGCCTTGGTCGCCGAGGAGCAATGGCACCACAATTACCATCACCACCACCACCGCCAGCAAGACGCCGTAAGGAGCGCCATGGCGCTGCTGTTCCTCTATCATGGCCTTCGTCTTTGCTTTGTTACTACTTTTGCTTTCTGGTGTTTCACTTGGCTCTGGTTGGTGGTTGGGTAAATGATGAGAGGAGATGTTGATGGGGAACTTTAGGTCTTAAAATAGCTGGGTCTGGTCTGCTTTGGGACGCGCTTTGGAAAATATAATCCCTTTTACACTCATGAAGATGGAGAGGAAAGAGACTTCAATTATTTGTGTATTCAATAGTGAGGTACATTGTGCAAAACATGTGTAACTATTGGTGGTATAATGTAATGCTATGCGATGTAAGAAGTACGATGATGTGCAACACGGTTACAAGTAACTTATTTGGGACGGGATCGTTATGTTACTGCGAACTTCGGTCGGTAGATAGTCGTTACTTATTAGATGATTTTGTAAAAGATCATGTTCGAAAAAGATTGACACGTTCCTTGAGCAAGGGTGGATGTAAATCGAAAGTCGTGGGCACCGAAATTCAAAGGATCTAAATCGAAAGTTGTTATTTGAGCTCCATTTTAGATATTTGAGCTATACATTGGTCGTCAAATGGCAATATAGCGACACTTCTAAAGCATTTAGCGTGAAAAGTGAAGCTGAAATATTAAGAAGTGAAGCTCACGTATCACTTTCTTTTTTTATCTATACTTTTATTACTTTTGTTGCTCAAGTAGAGCTCAAACGGTAAAAGCTGAAGCTCAAATATCATTTTAATTTTATTTGTATAAGTTTGACACGCAAAATGAGCAAAAAATATCTCCTATTAAGTATTCACAATTTTTAGGTGGCCATTTTTGTCCAAAAAATTATCTCCTAATATACCAGAAAGAAAACGGAAGCTGGCAAGTGTATAGGTGCCCATCAATGCAACCTGTTGTTTCTGCCACTGCCTATTTGTCAAGGTCATTGAAGCATTGCCAACCGTATTTTTCAAATTTTGTATATTTTCAGTAAACTTTGATTGGACATTTAACCTTAGATTGCGGGTTGCTTCGAGCTAAGAGATTGTAGACTCGTAGCAAAATAGGTTGCAAGTATAATTCTTCTTTTATTTGATAAAAAACTTTTAATTTATCAAGCTAATATAATTTGAAGTGAAGCTGAAGTAATGTTGGGTATTAATTATTAAAGATAGGATGATAGGAAGTCATTAGTTTCTCAGGCATTTTTAAAGCTTCTGTTATGATTCCTTTAGCGTTAAAAAAAAAAGCACAAAAATAGCTAGAAAAGGTATATAATAGGCTGCTTGAAATTAAAATCCATGGAAACATCAAGGAAAGAGTGTGTCCGTGTATTGCAGTTGCAGGGAATGGTACACGGTCGTGCCTGGAAGTGGTAATGCGGGATAATTTTTTGGCGCGCTCAAAACTCGAAAGTTATGTTCGATTTGCAAAGATGTGAAAGAAATGTTGGGGGGGCCCTTAGTCAACAAAGCCAAAAGAAGGGTAACTTTGGCTTTGAAATTCATGGTCGACTTGTGCAATCTTGGTGCAAAATTAAAGTGTCCTCGCTTTATTTAGAAAATATATATTTCAGACTCTGTTATGCTTTTTCACACTTTTGTTCGTCAGATAAGGAAGATCTGTCGTTAATACATACGTATTTTACTGACAAAATAAAGGTGTAAGAAAACATAAAAATAAACATCCCTCGTTTTTTTTTAAAAAAAAATGTGAAGGTTTGGGTAATTTGAGATAGAGGTTACCTTGATCTAACATGAAAATAATGGTATGCGTCATGTCACGTGTGGACCATTGGATCCAATCACCACATGCAGTAGGCCATGCCATATTATATATTTTCCTGCACATGTCCTTCAAGCTCTGTATGAAAGACCATTATGTCACTCATGACAAGGAGCACATTGTTAATAGATTTTTGTGATTAAATTTTTTTTTGACTATAGATAAACTAATTTTTAAGGGCTTTTTGGTAACTATGTCCATTGACCAACATATAACCAAAGGAAAGATTTGCAGTCCGAACATCCGGTTCAGGGACATAATCAAACCTTTCCATTGTGCTAAGCTCAGCCTCCTTCCTCACTATATTTGTTCCCTATACTGGACCTGATGTGAAGTGACAAATTTATCGCAAAGAGAGCAATAATCTGCAAACGTTTATTCAAGAATTTAACAATGACACACCCACCGTGCCGAACCTTTCCATTGTGCCAAGGCTCGACGTCTTTACCCGCTACGAGTGTTCGCTACACTGGACCTAATGTACAGTGACGAATGTATCGCAAAAGAGCAGTAATCGGTGAAAATTTATTCAAGCATTAAATCAATGACTCACCCACTATAGTCACACATTGCATAGGAGCACCTACTTTTGCCAGGGCACTCCTCTGAACAAGCACCGCAGTGCTGAGGATCATTCTGAACATCTACACACTTACCATCACAACAAACAAGCCCATAAGCACAAACCTGCCCACATGCCCCACAGTGGTTACGGTCGCCCATGGTATCCTTGCAATATTTTCCAAAACAGCAAGTATTACCTCCCCATGGATTCTTCTCGCGATCCAAGCACACAGTCGGATCACTGGCACACCATGAAACACTTTGTCTTCCCCGCAATGCAGCACGGAAGAAGTTTGAGTGTGTTGGAGTTGCAGCAATCCCATGAAAAGATACTATCAAGTGAAAGGCGATAATGGACCAGCATATACACGGACTAAAAGTGATTTTGCAAAGCATGGAAAGTTTGCACTTCTGCAGACCAAACCTGACATTACGCTTGATTTGCAAAATGTACACAATAACTACCTACCTGAGATAGGGAGCCATAAAGAAGACTCAAGATACAATTATTAATGATTTCTTATTTCAGCAGGTAAGCTAAGTCGAACCATTTAACATAAAGATACTTCCATTACGTAGAGCGTAAACCTAACATGTTTCATACTAATGATGAGCATATACATGTAGTCAAAGTGAATATGACCTGGGCTCATTAAATAGTAGCCAGAACACTGAGATGCTATATCTTTGCTCATTTCCTTCCCTGCAAGTCAATGAGCATCTTCTAACTACCCAATTTTCTATTGCGATAGTAGCTGAAATTACCTGACACTGACCATAATTAAGCATATGTAATGCCTCAGCCGACTGAAAAAGCATTATGTAAATTAATTGTAAAATGTCTCCTTTGATGCTTCAAAAAAAGATGAATGCTCAAGCTATAGGTTCATTATTTATAAAATGTTTTACAGATCCATTGCGTTTCTCCCACTTCAATTTTACTGCCCCACCTTCAAAATTTTATTCGAGGTCTCACTCTGCGCAGCAAGAAGATAAGGCTGAAAAGATGACTTATTAGTCTTCCAACTAGAGTAATTTACCAATTTTTTATAGAAATCATTTCATTAGGGTTCACCCGCACAGTTGCGGGGGGAAATTCGTAATGTTCAACAAGGGGATGTTGAGGGAAGGCAGGCCAAGTTAAGTCCTGTCACTAATCCGTAAATACCAAAAAAGGACAGCAAATGAGAAAGGGTTCTTTAATCTCTGCAAGTTTAGTCAATTTTACATCAGGCAAGGGGAGAAATGATCCTTATTTTGGCCGAAGCAATCCGGCATACCAGAAAAGTCCTTGATTTGTTTTAGGATGCACAATGTCAATTGTATTATGTACATGAGTTCTAGAACAAAGCATAAAGTATATAAGAATACGGTATCAGTGTAAAGGATTAGGCGTAGCATCAAACCACCAATACTTAATACTTTGCTGTAAATGTGATCAACCCCCACCCCTCGTCCAACGCCAGAAAGAACAGAGAAGAAGACATATTCATACAAGTTAAGCATAAAATTGCTGCTTGTGAATAGAAGTGTCACCCGACTGCTGAGGTCATTAATAATCTAATCAGAGAATCAACATATAAATGTACACGCATCGGAGTAATGATACATGTCAGATTCCATTTATCAAACATAAAAAACAAAAGGAAGTCCAAATTCAAATTATCTTGCCAATCTTGCACAAGGCACACTCTTTTGGGAACAACAAAAGCTGGTGAACATAAATCTTACCAAATTCCCATCAAATTTAGATTGCCCAACTCAATCATTATTTGGTAACTCCAAAAGGCTAATGGTAAACTTGGATACTAGTGATGGTGATCACCATCTCCACCTTTTCCTTTTGCCTTTTGTGCAGCTGCTCGTATTTGACGCTGCTCCTCTTTGTACACCCGGTTTCTTCGTTGGAACTGTCAAAAGAGTTTAGAATCACCTCACCAAAACCAATACAACAAAAATATCCTCGGTTAACAATGCAAAAAAATATTGCTCCTCTACATTCAACATAAAATCAGCAACCTATTTTAATTCTGCACTAAATTGTATAGAGAACTTAGTTCCCGTGTAGTATCCGGACGAGGTTTTGGGACAGGGAGGTTAGGAGCAACTACTTTACCATATGTACAAATAATAAGATCGATTCTGCAATAAGGCCTTAGAGGGCAACCCCAATGGGCGACCCGGTGGATGGTGTCGGGCTCCCTGGTAGAAAAGATGCTGGATGCAAATAAGCCTTGATCAGAAGAGAGGAACTGGATTACAAGCAGAAGGATGATGGGCAGGAGGAGGAGGCCCAGTGGGCTGAGGAGCTCGGCCCAATTAGGTCCAATTCTCCACTAAATCGTGTAGAGAACTTAGTTCCCGCGTGCATCCGGGCGAGGTGTTGGGACAGGGAGCGTAGGAGCAACTACTTTACCATAAACTACAGATAATAAGGTCGATTCTGGGAAGCAAGGCCTGAAAGGATTGAACCTAAATAGGCCATAATCAGGGAAACATGGTACGCTTTGTTCCAATAAAAATGAAGTTGGCAATCCAAATGGCAATCCAAAACCCGGCCAACAGACACATGTTATTTTGAATAACAAACCGACATATGTACATACATTTTTCCTTGGATGCATCCAATATACATAGCTTATTAGACAAAATTTAAAACAAATGCAAAACATGTAAACAAAAAACTTATAATATGCTTATTCAACTTATCTCATGGTACCAATAATAAAGCCTACAAGTGTGGCAAAAACTGTTGTGCCTTTGTGCAACAATACATATCTATGTGTACGCATGCTGTCCATCAGCTTTTCATTTTAAACGACTATCCTAGTTCACTGGACTGTGCTACACTAAACGTTGTATACACGGCCCAGTAGGTTCAACGGCAAAACATCATAAAATGAAATCAAGCATGCACAATTAGCCTGAAATCACAAAGAAGAACGCGAAGGGGACATATGAGTTTGTAGCAACAGATTGGGATGGAGAAATGTGACACGATCCAACCCATTCTACATTTCTCGAAGACTAAGAGTTGACCACATAAATCTCTCTCTCTCTCTCTCTCTCCCCCCCCACACACACACACAAATACGAAGATGAGGTGTTTTGTTTGGACTGTCAGTGAAGCTTTTGCATCTCTTTTGGGTGGGGGTGTGTCTGGTTTTTTTTTTTTGGGGGAGGGGGGGGCGGTTTAAGAATCATGTTTGCTGTCGTTATGTACATGGTTGTGCACTTGTGCATCTGCAATAAGTGTAAAAGACTACCATTTGCATTCAAATCTTAAGAAGTCCTTTTTGACGAGGTTTTCTTCTGCTCTGCTTCTTTTTGTTTCCAGGGTAAAAAGTTATGCTTCTTTTTGCTCCTACATTACTTAACATCGTCTACACAAGCTTTGTGCTCTTCAGTCACAGGGTTGACATAAGAAAGAATACAAGTAAAAGGAGTGAAATCACTGTGCACGCACATGTGAGCACGCACGCCCGTGTGTGCGTGCGTGCGTGTGTGAGAGAGTAAAGCACATTCCAGTAACTCTCTCTCTCTCTCTCTCTCTTTGATTTTAACTTGATTCATGTACCTCTTTTTCAATCAATCTAACTAATAGAATTGGATTTACTTTTGCGAGTTCTTTTCTTATTCTTTCTTTTTCCGAACCCCCAAGCATTCAATAAAACCTGTCATATTACTCGAAATAAGCTGTACAATACTAGTAGTCAACTCCATCAAACATCCGTATCTCATCCAAATCCCTGCTCGCATTCACTCCTTAGCCGCACAACAAAAAGCGAAGAATCAATAATCGACAAGGTACAGCCGATCACATCCCATTTAGATAAAACGCATCACAATTTTCAAACCAACACAGAACAGGTATCTCAGTTTCCCCAAACAGGCGAGACAGATTTAGGGTTTATCACAAAACAAAGCACAACATCCCAAACTACTGTAGATGGATTACTGACATTGCTCATCGAATGGACACCTAATTTGATTTATAATGAAAAGAATGCGTGTGTGTGTGGCTGAGAGAGACAGAGAGAGATGGATGACGGACCTCTTTGGCGTGGTGAAGGCACTCGAAGTAGTCTTCCCGGAGGAGGGAGCAGTCTTTGGGCTCCCTGCAGCGGGACATACACTCGCTGAAGTCCATCCAGAAATCGTAGCACCGCCCCTTGTTACCCGTGATCCCCCACCCTGACGCCATTTCTCTCGCCTTCCCCCCCTCTCTAACCTGCCTTGTAAATGGAAAGTGTAGTTGCTGAAGTTGAATGGGCCTGAGCCTCAACTTCCTGGCCCAACCCAAATTAGCATCGGGTATTCGTCAATGCCACGTGATAGTTACGATCAATTTATACGAGTCGCTCTACACTTTGGTATGCTTTGCATGTTTATACACGACGGTTTTAGCGAAATGACCGTATTGACTTAAAATGTAATTTCTTGACATGTTACCCTTTACTTTTGAAAGATAAATTTCTCTCCTCATTTACTTTTTTTTTTCTCCTCTCTTTCTTCCCATAGCATAGTCATATACCCTTGGCTGTGCTTACCCAACATACCCACACAAAACCATTGTCAACTACCATGCACCACTGTCATGACCCACCCCCGCACCACCGTCGTGCCCCTTACGCCGGAGCAAGCCATACACAACACCACCGTCGATCAATACACTGTACGAACCCATAACAAAACAAGATTTGAGTTTAATAACTATTAAAAAAAATTTGAAAGCTTTGATGGTGGTGGAAGGCCTTTGGGTAGGGTGGTGGTTGGTTGCGGAGATGATGGTGGGCCGTGGATACAATTATGGTTGTTGATTAGTCGTCAGTAGTGTACGAAAGGTGAGAGAGGTCATACCGAGACCTTTGGGGGTGGAGGTGGCGCCGGCTACGTCCGACTGAGTAGATTTCAGGGACGGGGGTTTGAGGGAAGGTGGTGGTGACAGGGGTGGCTAGATCTGATTTGGTTGTGGCAGGCTATTGTGGCGGCGTCGAGGCTGCCATGAGTGGTTGAGGTGGTGCGGGGGGGGGGGGGGTGTGAGAATTAGGGTTTTCCATATATTTTTGAAAATAAAGGTATTTTAAGGAAATTAAAAACCATATTAAGAAATAGAAAATTTGAAGAGAGATAGAATTAGAATTAAAGTTTCAAAATTTTAGGTTTAAAATTTTTTATATAGCATATACAATTTGAAAACAATAACTTTCAAATTAGGATTTAGTATCTTAATTTTAAAACATACAGTATAAAGGTAGTATTGTCATTTTAAAAAGTATGTATTGATGATAATATGAAAAAAGTACACTTTTTTTACGGATACTTAACGGATGGACACAAGTGTTACATTTTTAACGTTTTGTAATCACGGTCTGTTACCTTTTGAAATTTAGTGTCATTAACTGTAATTTCACCATAACCTCAGGGACATAAGTGTATCTAACCCTATTTGCTATCGTTATGATAAAAACTTCAAGACAGATAAAATAGTTACCGTCCTTCTTACTCTGATGAAGCAAACACTATGTACACACACACACACACACACACACACACATATATATATATATATATATATATATATATATAGATATGCTTTGCATGTCTACACTAATGTTCGAATGACGTGCTCCTATTTGCCGTCATTGCGATAAGAACTCCAAGACAAAAAAAGAAAAAAAAATCGCCATCATTCTTACTTAAATTGGTATCTAAATTATTAGCAACTATCTATATTCTCTCGTCCATGGTTTGTCTTCTCCAAATCATGAAATTGAAATAGTTACCATCCTTCTTACTTCAGCAGGCTTGCTCATTCCTAGATGTAAATGTACCCCATAAGAATCAGTGATTGGAGCCTTCTGAGTCTTATTGGCCGCGTAGACCATTTTTGCTCAGTAAATTTATCATGTGAAAGTGAGGAAAAAAGAAGAAGAAGAAGCAATGCCGATGTTCCAACTCCTTTTGGTACCCTATACAACCCTCATCATTGGTTGAAAAATCACCATAACTCACACCAAAAGCCAACTAAAGTCTTGTATTCCCACAAACAAATTTGGAATAGCACTGCTTAAAGAAGGGGGAGCCACATTGTATTACATTCCAACGCTACATTTTCCACAAAACTGCAATTGCTTTCCAATGAAAAGTGTAAAGTCAAAAACTACTCCATGTATCAAATAAAAGGAAAAAAAAAAAAAAGCTCAGCAACACCCTTTACAAATTCATTCACATGATAGGTCAGGAAACAAAAAAATGTAACAGAGTTCTATCGTTATCATCTGGGGTGCCGCATTCTCAGTCCCCTATTCCAGAGCCCGTGCTTTCCAGATCGACAGACCCCATCCCTGTATCTTCTTCTTCTTCACTGTCTTCATCGCCACTAACCTCCTCGTTTTGCTGACCCAGCTTATACATCTGTTCTTGAAGCAGCTTATCCTCCCGTTCACTCACCTAATAAAATGCATGGAGAGTCACTTCTATGCCGAGGAAGAGGAAAATCTTGCAAGTTTAACAAAAAAAAAATCTCTCAAAGAAGAAATGATCCAAGGATCCTGGGAAAACTAATGACATGGTTAAGTTTGAAACCACAAAAAAAAGAAGACAATGTGCTCACTGTTCTCGGCGCCTCCTTTAAAGTAAGTTTTCCTTTATGACTTTCTATTTCTTCGGTACAAGCTGCAATTGCTTTTCGAAGAGTAGAAATCCCTTTTTCCTGTCCAATAAAATCAAAGGTCATATTACTAACTGAAAAAGCAGACACCACTAGATTATAGTGACATCTTTTGTTCCTTAAGCTCACTAACCACAAAGAATGATTATTGATAAGCAAATAAGTAATTAAACTGGCTACAGTAACAAGTTCAAGTAGCTTTGTTGATGTACACAATAATATCACACTTAATAATAGTCACACTGAAGAAGAAAGTGAAATCAGAATGTATACTCATCTCAACCAAAGGAGTTAAAGAGTCACCGGACTACTCATTCCAGTACAAGTTCTTCCTTTTTCTTTTATTAAGTACGAGTCCATAAAAGCTGACCCGCAAGGAGCCCAAACAGGAAACTGAGCTGGGAAATGAAGATCCTCCACAAAACATTTGAATTTGCTGGGTATCCTCAATGAGCAGTTAGCCTAAAACAATCTCATGACCTAAAAGCAAAAAGGGTGCAATTGGAAGGCAATCTGATCACCTCTAAGAGATTAAGCCGGGAATAGGTAGCATACGCCTAACTTTTCATAACTTACTTGTTTAGCCTGGACACATAAAAAACAGGGTGAAGTTCGTATTCACCATTGACATAAAACGAAAGCTGTTCACGTAAATAAGAGGAACGGGCCACGGCCCCCACGATACAAAAATTACTTTAAGTATAGCACACAAATTCACTAGCGAAAAGTGTCTCAATTATCATCTAAGTACAATATGCAGTTACCTTGTCTAGTGTCTGGGTATTAAGAACATATACGGGTGGAGCAACCAGTTTAATCTTCACAGGGCACTCCTTAGTGCCAACAGCTTCAGCTTTCCGCATAGCCTCCTGCAGACTCAACGTTTAAGACATAATTTTCAACAAACAGGTCAAACTAACAAAATTCCCTCCACAACATCATAGCTATACACACCCACCATTAAATGGAAAAGTAGATAAATAAAAAATACAAAGGGGTGAAAGAAGGCCAAAGATAGACCTTGATGTGAAGAACACCATCAAATTGAAAGCATTTCATCTCAATATCTGCCCTGATCTTCAATGGTTGAGGGGTCATTCGTCTTCTAATAATTTTCACTAAGGCATCTTTCACTTTCTCTGAAATAGCAGGAACCACTTTGGTCACCTACATAACATAAACTTGTCAAGTTGCAATCATTACTGACCTCTCACGACATGAAGGTGCATATTAAAGCTCATGTTCTAAGGACGAAGCAAGACAATAAATGACTTCCGCAGAGATCAATATAATGCACAAAAGAAAAAGATGAAGGAAGACAAAGAAACGGCAAGTTGGTGGACCTTCTCATATAAGAATTACCTCTTGCCCCCCAGGGCCAATTCCTTTGACTTCACGGGTGAGACCATTAAGGACAGAATTGGGATCATGGACAATTAGTTTGAATGCCTGCAGCCAAAAAGGAAAATAAAACAAAAAGAAGTATTAGATCTCCTTAGCACATTGGAGGCGAAACAACTACTTCAGAAAGTCTAACACAATCTTACCTCGAAAGCATGACCATACTTCCGGTACAAAGGCCAGCCAACATGGATATACAGATCCTGTCATGGATAACTGTTTTAGAAGTAGCCCCTATGGAGAATAAAGACCAACAAACCAATGCTACTATCAGTTAGAATTTTAGCTAAGCATGCTATAGCACTCATGGTGGGCAGAAGACACTTTATTCAAAACGATATCATGGGGATGCATGATATTAACAAAAGCTACAACTGCCAACCACCTCAAACACTAACCAAACTCGACTTGATGCATTATAAAGAACAAAGAGAAAATATAACAAGTCAGCAAATACATGCGACTGAAGATCAGAGCACTCCATTTAGTCTCAAACCACTAGAAGACGAAAATTGTTCCTTGTAAGTATGGGCAAAGACAAATGGACCGAGCATGCCCTAAGCACGCGAAGTAAACTAGAAGAATTCTAAACAAACAATCCTTTGGTAGACATTGAGTCAGAGAATCGTCATTTTCACAAAGAGGCTTTGTTTTGCATTATCCAATGACATTGGTCTAAACAATTCCAGTAACTGCAAGTGATGCCTCTCTAGGGGAATGGGTGCAGTTTGACTGTTCTTGTTCGACTATGAACAGAAAATATCTCTCTCCCAGTCTTTTCGTTATATGTAATAGCTCACCCACTTACCTCATTGCCTTAAATTCACTAACTTGAATACAGGAAACCATAATAAGGTTTTAATGCAACACAACCTTTTTGGATAGCTCCATAATCCACTCCATGTGATGTGTACAACCTCTCCAGCAACTCCATGATTCCACTATCCTCCATACGTTCCTTTCAAGCTTAACAACCACCTCCCCAACGATGCTTCCATTAACCACCAAAGTTCTACAGGGGAACTACATTATTACAAAAGGCACTGGTTTTTGAACTTGTCTCATTCCACCTGATAGCTACGCAAAATTTTATGCAGACCCTAGGCAGTTGACCAAGAAATTTATCAACAACACAGACATAGCAATATGAAAGACTTGACAGTGTGCTTGCTCTCAATTTAGCTCGCCTCTCGCAGACGATTATGTTCTACTATAATAGCAACTCTAAAATTCAAACCACAATAAGCTCTAGGTACAAAGCAACAAGTGCCCTGATAGGGAGAAAAACCTTTATCATTCGTATGCATTTCATTTCAGCCACGAACCAATATTCATTAAAACCTTTTTCAAATTTCGACTACCTGATGACGGAATCTATAGACCCATTAAATAAATGAACATCTTCTGGCAGACCGATGTTATGATTCCCTCTTCCTCCCCATTATTTTCAAGCTCACCAACAATAGCTTGGCAAAAAACCTAAGCTTGCAATGACTAGAGCCTAGCTCGCAGCTTACCAGCTCGTAAATAAACATTGCTACAATCCAATCCAAAAGGACACACTTGGGTAATATATTTAGACTTTAGGCCACCTAGAGAGGAATAAAGAGAACATCAACAAGACATATAAAACCAAGTTTAATGACTTGAAGACATGCTTTTGTAAATGTTACTTTGCCTCTCATTGACGAACATCATTGTTTCTTTCTACCTACAATCTCTTCCATAATTTCAACAAAAATAGCCAAACCGCATTTGGCTTTAAAGACAAACTACAGGGACCACAATACGACCTGATATTTGAGGCAAAAGAATCAATACTATTCACTTCAAACTAGGGACTCTTCTTCTCTTAAATTAGATATATAAGAGGGTCTGCATTAGTGCCCACAATAATGTGATATCCTAAACATAGAAGAAGTATGACAATCGGTCCCCAGCGATACACAAATCCCAAGGACACATCATGCCACGGACATACCAAAAACACTGGCTTACAGAAGCAAAATGTGTCCATCACATGGGTAAGATCAAGCTCAGCCTCAGCTAAAATTGAAGGCCTGAGTTCCTTAGTTTGCTAGTGAACCGGTCAACTAACTGAGCCTTACCCTCATAGAACCCAATTCCACCCTGATCAAATGCATCCCATGCTAACCTGTCCTCCACACCTGCTTTATTTACGAACTAGACCACAATCAAGGCATAACTACCATAAGTGCATTCAGGTACTTGGACTGGACCTAGCCACCAACGCCTACATGACCCCCAAGGCCAAGTACATGTCCACATGGTATTCAGGAGTGAGATCATGATGGTGGTGGTTGTGTCTAACTACCAGAAAATGGGGCTGTTCAGTGTGCGGTACATCAATTCAGTCTAGAAAATCCTTATAACTGTTTTGTCAATTTTCCATTAATGAATAGGTGCTACGAGATTCATTCAACCGAAACTCTTCTCTGATATGCCTCCATACATCCTGTCGAACCAGTTGCAACATATTTTAGTCATCAATAGCAAATACGTTTCTAAAAATCTTGTGCATGTTTCTCCATTAAGTACGCACTATAGCTTCACTTAGCAGATAGGGTCATGACTGGAGGACACTTGCACTAAGCTGGTATTCCTAAATACATACATGCACATATATCACGTCATAAGCATTTAAATCCGCATATAAGTTCCAACAATGCAAATGATATAGGCGCTGGGTCCAACTTCGATGCAATTAGCTTTTAGAGCTACCAGTAACTTAACGGTAACAATAAGAGATACCCAATTGATCATTTCCAACAAAACAATAAGGGCAACCACTAGAAAGTAGAAAGCACCTCGAGATCAACCCTCATCGTGTCCGCCACGTGCCGCATGATTGAGTGGACGAGCTTGCTCTTGTTCCACCTCTCCTCGCACACCAGAATATCCTGCTCGGACAGCCTCTTCTTGCTGAGGTCAATATACCCCTTCTCCGGGTTGATCCGCAGGACCATGGCGGGCTCGATCCGGCCCACCTTGATCAGGCTGCCGACGCTCCTGATACGGCGCCGTGACAGGTCAGACAACAGGATTATGCCCTCGATGCCGTTGTACTCCAGGAGGGACACGTGGCTGCACACGTCCCCGATTTCTCTGACCTGGATCATCACCGGGGTGTCCACTTCCGGGTACCTGGCCTCGTACATGCGGCAGTCCAAGGTCGGGGCAGTTGTTGCTGCCATTTTGACTGTGTTGGGGGGGGTTTCAGATTGTTAGGGTTTAGCACAGCATAGGAGGATTTTGCCTGGCTTTTGGGATAAACAAGTTCCAATTGAAATGTGCTTCTTTTTGCTACGAGTAGTTTTACGGCCACGTTTGGTTACCATATTTGGGTCCATGCAAGGAAAATAGAAAGACAGCCACAACTTTTCGATCGCTTTACTTATTCTAGTGATTTCAAAAGATTAGCGTAAGTAATACGAGTAACTGTGGCACACGCAATCCGTGTGCAAAAATAAAGTTACTAATATAAACTCTTGTTAAAAAAATCAAGTATCATCATGTATAAGTATTTAGCGCACTCGAGTTGCGGTGACACACGAGTTGCGGTGACACACGAGATGCGTGTGTAAAAATAAAATTAATAATGTATAAATATTTATAATCACATTCGGTAAAATGAATTGTACATTATAAAAACTAAAAGCAGTTATTCACTTTTTAAACTTTTGTTTTGTGAATTTTTCAAGAAAAAAACTATAAAATGCCACTATTCTATATGGGTAGTTATGTAACACCAAAAATGTATTACACCAAACCATGTTTTCTCTTTATATATAATCACCGTGGCATACGCGATGAGCGTGTGCGAAAATAAAATTAATAGTATAAATTTAGTTAAAAAAAATCAAGTATCATGTATACGTGTCTATTGTCATATATATTTTGTAAAATGGATCTTAAATTATAGAAAAATAAGTTAGCCATATTATCCAGAAATAAGTTAACAATTTATTATTATCATATCAAATTTGTCCTTTAAATTTTATTTTAACTATATTTTTTGATGAGTTTTATTTTGTGAAAACTAAACATGTGTTTTATATGTAGTTATTTACCAAATAAGGTTTTTATTATGGTCACTTTAAAAAAAATCTTGGAATTCTACTTGTCACAATTCTAAGTATTGGTAGTTATGTAATACCAAAAAGGTATTACATCAAAGCATGTTTTTCCTTAATAAGTAGTATAGATATAGATTCAAAAGAATATTTTTAATCATATTCGACGATCAATAATTGTTATCACATAAAATTTTTAACTATCTTCTACCGTCTCGAGAGCATTAAAAATTTAACCTTTTCAAACTCTATTATACATTTTTACACCTTTTTAGCAGTAATCAAGATGGAAAACATGTTGCATCTTGATTACCGTCCAGTTAAGAAGTACATCAACGATAACATTTTAATCTTTTTAGCAATAATCAAGATGTAAAAAAGTATAATAAGATGGAAAAATAGACATTATCATGTTGCAAAATAGAGGTGTTTTCATACCTTTTTTTTTAAAATTACAAATAACGTTCTTGAATTCTAAAAATAGTATCCACAAGATTAACATGCGTTATCATTTTTTTTTTAAAAAAAAAAAATTATATATACTTTCTCTGCCACAAAAAAATTAATCATATATTTTTTAGACTGTCCTAAAAAATTAAGGGCTAATTACAGCTATATCCCTGAGATTATGAGGTAATTACAGTCAAGGACACTAAGTTTTAAAATATAACATATTGTGACCAAAAACTTTGAAAATGTATCTATCGTGTCCATCCGTTCCAGATCTGTTAAAAAATTACACTTTTTGGCTAATGTCATTCATGTGTATTTTCTAAATGTCAATACTATCCTTATATTGTATATACATGATATATAACAAAATCTAAAATCTTATTTTTTTAAATTATGATAAATACCTAATTTTTTCTCTCCACAATTTAAACCCTAGATCTCAAGTCACTGCCGCCAGCCCCTCTCCGCTGCCCCACGCCACTAGTAGCCCCCCCTCTCCCCAGCAGCCCCTCGCCCCACCATCTGATAGAACCACCCCACCACGCCGGCAAGCCCTTTGGCAAACCCAAGCTGCCGAGAAGTCTCGGGTAAGCGCCTTGGCAAACCCACGCCGCTGATAGTCCCTCTCGCCCTACCATCCGGCAGACTTGCCCCACCACGCGGGCAAGCCTATGGCGAGGGAGGGAGGAAGATGGGACGGAGAGATACAGTGGCTGTTTCAGGTCAGGAAGAAGAGAGAATGCTGATGACGAGGGAGGAAGATGAGATGCAGCGCCGGTGACGAGGGAGGAAGATGGGGTGCAACGTCAGGGAAGGGGGTTGTGGGCATGACAAGGAAGGGGGAGGCAGACGGGGTGGGGGTGGGGGCTGGGCGTGAGGAGAGGAAGAATAAACAATAAATTAGTAAAGTCTTTCTTTAAAAAAAATTGAAGTAATGGCATTAAAAAAAATAAGGTTCCAACTTAAGGGCAACATAGTCTTTTTATTAAAATCGTTAGGGTTTTTACGATTCTGTTTGGTCAACGGACACAAGTGTAATTTGTCAAAACTATTGTCCTTGCCTGTAATTACCCCTAACCTCAGTGACATATGTATAATTAGCCCAAAAGTTAATCTCTTTCCAAATTAAGAAAATTTTATAGATCTTTGTCCATATTTATCCTTTTTATATTTTTTTTATTAATTTATTTCTCCACATTTAATCATCCACCAACCCATTTTGTCTCTCCTAACCTACTTTTTCTCTCTCTCTCTCTCTCTCCCCCCCCCCTCTCTTGAGTAGAATGAGAAACTCATAATAAAATATGACTCATATCTTAAATAAACGTACAAGTCAAACATAATCTTTTATTTATAAAAACATAAAAACCGAAAACGTAAAAAAGGTAACGAAACAAGGATGTAATTTCATACACTACTGACAATAAACATCAAGATCTTTTATACATTTAATCGTGTTCATGGAAGCCTTGGGCAAAGTCTTAATACCCAAACCGCCTTAGCCCATCCACCTATTTAGCGTCAGTCATAGATAGAGAACCAAACCTTTCACAACCCCGAGGGGTGGAGTGGCAAAGCGTCTTGTCATGCGATATGACCTCGAGGTTTCGAGTTTGAATCCCCATACCATACCGACAGGCTATATAAATTACAATTCCTGACTAAAAAAAAAACCTACACAAAACCCTAAATCCTATAACGCACAAACCCTAATCAAACAACTAATCAATATACAATGGCGACGAGTCTGGAGTGCCGAGTGTACAAGGTCCAGTTCCCAAGGGTGGACATGGCTGGAGAGCATCGGCTAGATGTGGCCAACGCGTCCCTCCTCGAGTACAGCAACATCGAGGGCATGATCCTGCTCTCTCTCGGAGCTCTCATGGCGTCGCATCAGGAGCATCAAAGGCCTCATCAAGGTGGCCCAGATCGAGCCAGTCATGGCTCAGCAACACCTTCTTACAAACTCATTCACATGATAGGTCAGGAAACAAAACAAATGTAACACACACATACACACACACAAAATTTTATCGGTATCATCCACGGTGCCGCATTCTCAGTCTTCTGTCTGAGAGCTCGTGCTTCCCTGTATCTTCTTCCTCTTTACTGTCCTCAGCGCCACTAACCTCCTCGTTTTGCCGACCCAGCCTGTACATCTGTTCTTGAAGCAGCTTATCCTCCCCTCCACTTACCTAATAAAATGCAGGGAGAGTCTCACTTCTACGCTGAGGAAAGGGGAAATCTTGCAAGGTTAACAAAAAAAATCTCCAATAAAGATCCAGCCTGTACATCTGTTCTCTCTTCCTTCTTCGTTTTTCGGTGGGGGAGGCGGGGAAGAGGGGGATGTATTACTGAGAAGCTTACAAATGATTCAAGGATCCTGGGAAAAATATGGCATGGTTAGGTTCAAAATCACAAGAGAAAGGGACAATGTGCTCACTGTTCTCGGCGCCACCTTTACAGTAAGTTTTCCTCTATGACTTTCTATTGCTTCAGTGCAGGCTGCAATTGCTTCTCTAACAGTAGAGATCCCTTTTTCCTGTCCAATTAAATCAAAGACCACATCACTAACTGAGAAAACATAACACCACTGGGTTATAGTGACATCCTTTGTTCCTTATTATTTCGGTCCACAAAGAATGATTAATGATATGCAAATGAGTACTTGTAACTGGATACTATACAACAAGTTCAAGTAGCTTTGTTGATGAACACAATAATATCACACGCCTTAAATCTAGATGAACTTCAGCCTATCCGTCAGAAACATGAGAAGATCATATGCAGAAACTACAGAACTGGTGGTAGATCACAGATAAAAGAAGAAAGTTAAATCGGGATGTATACAGCTTATGAAGGAGTTAGAGAGTTACCGGATTAGTCATTCTAGTGCGTGTTCAGTTCCATTTTCTTTTATGAAGTATGAATCTATAAAAGCTGACTCACGATGAGCCTAAACAGGAAACCATGCTGGGAATCGAAGACCCTCCACAATATATTTGAATTTACTGACCATCCGAATGAGCAGTTAGCCTAAAACAATTTCATGACCTAAAAGCAAAGAGAGTGCATTTGGAAGGCAATCTGATCACCTCTAAGAGATTAAGCAGGGAATAGGTAGCATATGCCTAATTCTTCATAGGTTACTTACTTAGCCTCGACATGCATATAATAAAAACAGGATGAATTTCGCATTCACCATTGACATAAGCAGAAAGCTGTTCACGTAATAAGACGAAGCTTTGCAAGGCACCCCCACGGGCTCCATGACACAAACAATTAAGTGTAGCACACAATTTAATAGGAAAAGGTGTCGCAACTCTGATCCAAGTTTTCGTATTAGAATATGCAGTTACCTCGTCCAGAGTCTGAGTACTAAGAACGTACACCGGTGGAGCAACCACTTTAATCTTCACAGGGCACTCATTAGTGCCAACAGCTTCAGCTTTCCGCATAGCCTCCTGCAGACTCAAAGTTTAAGACAAATTTTCCAACGAACAGGTCAAATTAAACTAACAAAATTCCTTCCACAACATTGTAGCATAGCTATTCACCCTATTAAACATGGTAAAGTAGATACCAGAAAAACATATAGGAGTGACGGAAGGCAAAAGATAGACCTTGATATGAAGAACGCCATCAAGTTGAAAGCATTTCATTTCAATATCTGCCCAGATCTTCAGTGGTTGAGGAGTCGTTCGTTTTCTAATAAAAATCTCCAGTGATTGAGGAGTCATTCGTTTTCTAATGATTTTTATTAAGACATCTTTAACTTCCTCAGAAATAACAGGAACCACTTGGGTCACCTACATAACATAAACTTGTCAAGTTGAAATGATTACTAACTTCTCGTGACATAAAGCTCCACACTAAATCTGATTTCCTGAGGAAGAAGGAAAACAATAAATTGACTTCCTCAAGGAGGAAGAAAAAGAAAAGGAAAGTTGGTGGACCTTCTTATACTTCTTCCCATCAGGGCCAATTCTTTTGACTTTACGGGTGAGAGCATTAATGACAGAATCGGGATCATGGGCAATTAGTTTAAATGCCTGCAGCCAAAGAGGGAAAACCAAAAAAAGAAGTATTAGATCTCCTTAGCACATTGGAGGTGAAACACAACAGCTTCAGAAAGTGGAGCACAATCTTACCTCAAAAGCATGACCATACTTCCGGTATAAAGGCCAGCCAAATTTAATATACAGAACCTGTCATGAATACCCGTTTTAGAGCAGCCCCAATGGAGAATATAGACCAACAAATCAATGCTACAATTAGTTAGAATTTTGGCTAAGCATGCTATATCAGTAATGGTGGGCAGAATTGAAGACGCTTTATTCAAAACGACTAAAACGGCCAGTTAGATTAGATAACCATAACATTATGTCATTTTAACAAAAGCTAGAACCTGCCCACCATCTCAGAGTCTCAGACACCATAAAGAACAAAAGGAAGATGAAAGAAGTCGGTGGTGAATACACGCGGTTGAAGATGATAGCACAGCCCATTTAGGGCAAGCACTAAAAAGCACCTTGAGATCGGCCCTCATCGTCACAGCCACCTGGCGCATGATCGAGTGAACGACCTGGCTCTTGTTCCACCTCTCCTCGCACGCCATAGCATCCTGCTCGGACAGCCTCTTCTTGCTGAGCTCAATATTGTACCCCTTCAATCGGTTGACACGCAGGACCACGGCGGGTGGGTTCGATCCGGCCCACCTTCAAAAGGCTCCCAACGCTGCTGATTCGGCGCCGTGGGAGTTCAGATAGCAGGATCTTGCCCTCGATGCCTTTGTACTCTAGGAGGGACACGCGACTGTAGACATACCCGATTTCTCGGACCTGGATCATCACCGTGGTGTCCACTTTCGGGCACCTGCGCTCGTACATGCGGCAGTCCAAGGTTATATGCGTTGTCGTTGCCATTTTGATTATGTTGGGGGTATGTTGGCAATCAACAATAAATTGTCCAAGAACAAACGGAGCTTTTTTGTTCAAACTCACACTCACGTTTCAAACTCACACACAACAAAAGCTAGGGACCAAGTCCCTTTGTATAGGAAATGAAGAGGCCGTGGAAGCTCCATGTTGCCGGCTGATGCATTGCTGGCATTCTTCTCAATGAAGAATGTGATCTCTTCACAATGAAGAAACAAGGGATAATTAGCTAATGCCTCCCCTTATTATGATTTCCCCTATCTTACTTTAAATTTAACTATTAAACCTCTTCACACTTACAAAAATTGAACACGTTATATAGATCTATTATAAACTGCGTGAACTGACCAAAATACACTTATCTTCTTGTCTCATTTTACCTAAATGCCATTATTCCAACTCCTTTATCTCCCCTCTCTCACTTCCATCCATGTTTCTCATCTTCCCTGTCGAACACCCACTGCCAGACACACCACACACACCCACCCGCACCATACACAAACATGCCCAACACACCCACACACTCGCCCGGGGGGGGGGGGGGAGAGAATAGACATTGTCACGCTGCAAATTAGAGGTGTTTTCATACTTTTTTTATTTATACAAATAGTGTTCTAAAATTTTAAATTCTAAAAATAGTTTCTAAAGGATTAACAACATTGAGGGCATGATCCTGCTCTCGGAGCTCAGCAACACCTTCTTACAAACTCATTCACATGATAGGTCAGGAAACAAAAAAAATGTAACACGCGCACACACACACATTTTTATCGGTATCATCCACGATGCCGCATTCTCAGACCCCTGTCTGAGAGCTCGTGCTTTCCAGATCAACGAACCCCATCCCTGTATCTTCTTCCTCTTTACTGTCCTCATCGCCACTAACCTCCTCGTTTTGCCGACCCAGCTTGTACATCTGTTCTTGAAGCAGCTTATCCTCTCCTTCACTCACCTAATAAAATGCATGGAGAGAATCACTTCTACGCTGAGGAAAGGGGAGATCTTGCAAGGTTAACAAAAAAAATCTCCAATACAGATCCCAAGTCTAAGGTGTTTCTCTCTTCCTTCTTCGTTTTTCGGTGGGGGAGGCGGGGGAAAGGGGGATGTATTACTGAGAAGCTTACAAATGGGATCCTGGGAAAAATATGGCATGGTTGGGTTCAAAATCACAATAGAAGACAATGTGCTCACCGTTCTCGGCGCCACCTTTACAGTAAGTTTTCCTCTATGACTTTCTATTGCTTCAGTGCAGGCTGCAATTGCTTCTCTAACAGTAGAGATCCCTTTTTCCTGTAAAATTAAATCAAAGACCATGTTACTAGCTGAAAAAACATAACACCACTAGATTATAGTGACATCTTTTGTTCCTTATTATTTCTGTCCACAAAGAATGATTAATGATATGCAAATGAGTACTTAGAACTGGATACTATACAACAAGTTCAAGGAGCTTTGTTGATGTGCAAGTTACCAGACTAGTCATTCTAGTGCAAGTTCAGTTCCATTTTCTTTTATTAAGTATGAGTCTATAAAACCCCAACGAGCCTAAACAGGAAACTAAGCTGGGAAATGAAGACCCTCCACGATATTTGAATTTAGTGAGCATCCGAAATGAGCGGTTAGCCTAAAACAAACAATTTCATGACCTAAAAAGCAAACAGTGTACATTTGGAAGGCAATCTGATCACCTCCAAGAGATTCAGCCGGGAATAGGAAGCATATGCCTAAGACGAAACTTTGCAAGGCACCCCCACGGGCTCCATGATACAAATAATTAAGTGTAGCACACAATTTTTATAGGAAAAGGTGTCTCAATTCTCATTCAAGTTTTCGTATTAGAATATGCAGTTACCTTGTCTAGTGTCTGAGTATTAAGAACGTACACCGGTGGAGCAACCACTTTAATCTTCACAGGGCACTCATTAGTGCCAACAGCTTCAGCTTTCCGCATAGCCTCCTGTAGACTCAACGTTTAAAACAAATTTCCAACGAACAGGTGAAAAGTAAAAAAATTCCTTCCACAACATCGTAGCTATTCACCCTACTAAAATGGTAAAGTAGATACCAGAAAAACATATAGGGATGAAGGCAAGCCAAAGATAGACCTTGATATGAAGAACGCCATCAAGTTGAAAGCATTTCATTTCAATATCTGCCCTGATCTTCACTGGTAGAGGAGTCATTCGCTTTCTAATGGTTTTTACTAAAGCATCTTTAACTTTCTCAGATATAACAGGAATCATTACGGTCACCTACATAACATAAACTTGTCAAGTTGCAATCATTACTAACTTCTCGTGACATAAAGCTCCACACTAAAGCTGATGTCCTAAGGAAGAAGGAAAACAATAAATTGACTTCTGCAAGGATCAACGTAATTCACGAAACAAAAAGATAAAGGAAGAAAGAAACGGAAAGTTGGTGGACCTTCTTATACAAGAAATACCTCTTGCCCACCAGGGCCAATTCCTTTGATTTCACGGACGAGAGCATTAAGGACAGAATTGGGATCATGGGCAATTAGTTTGAATGCCTGCAGCCAAAAAGGTTAAAAAACAAAAACAAAAAAAAGGATTAGATCTCCTTAGCACATTGGAGGCAAAAACAACTGCTTCAGAAAGTCGAGCACAATCTAACCTCAAAAGCATGACCATACTTCTGGTATAAAGGCCAGCCAACATTATTATACAGAACCTGTCATGAGTAACTGTCTTAGAGCAGCCCCTATGGAGAATATAGACCAATAAATAAATGCTACTATTAGTTAGAATTTTGGCTAAGCATGCTAAATCAGTTATGGTTGGCAGAAGACACTTTATTCAAAATGACTAAAACGGCCAGTTAGATACCATACCATAACATTATGGAGATACCTCATATTAAAAAAGGCTAGAACCAGCCTACCATCTCAGACACCAAGCAAACTCGACTTGATGCATTAAAAAGAACAAAGGGAAAATAAAAGAAGTCGGTGGTGAGTACAGGCGATTGAAGATCATAGCAGCCCATTTAGGCTCAAACCACTAAAAGACCTTTATTTGTTCTTTGTAAGTATCAGCAAAGCCAAATGGACCGAGGAATGCCCTAAACATGCAAACTAAACTAAATGAACTCCAAACAAACAATCCCAAAGGAGGAATTTGTAGGCATTAACTCAGAGAATCTTCATTTCAGAAAGAGGCTTTTTTTACATTATCCAATGAATGACTCTAACCACTTCCAGTAACTGCAAGTGGTGCCTCTCTAAGGGAATGGGTGCAGTTTGACTCTTCTTGTTCGACAATGAACAGAAAGTATTTCTCTCTCGCAGTCTTTTCGTTATATGTAATATCTTGCCCACTTATCTCATTGCCTTAAATTCACTAACTTGGCTACAGCCTACAGGCAACCATAATAAGGTTTTCATGCATCACAATCTTTTCAAGTTCCTCTCTAATCCACTACATACAATGTGTAAAACCTCTCCGGCAACTCCATGATTCCACCATCCCCCATTCAATCCTTTCAAGCTCAACAACCACTTCCCCAACAATGCTTCCATTAACCACCTAAAGTTCTCCAGGGGACTACATTGTTTCAAAAGGCATGGTATTTGAACTTGTCTACATCCACCTGAAAAGTATGCAATACTTTATGCAGACCTTAGGCAGTTGACTGAAAAACCTATCAACAATGCAGACATAGCAATATGAAAGACGTGAGAATGTGCTTGCTCTGAATCTTAGCTCCCCTCCCGCAGACGATTATTGTTTACTATAATAGCAACTCTAAAATTCAAACCACAATAAGCTCTAGGAAAAGCAACCGGCGCCCTGATAGGGAGATAAACCTATATTATTCGTATGCATTTTATTTCAGCCACTAAAGCAATATTCATTAGAAACTTATTCGAAATTCGACTGCCTGAGAACCGACCCTGTAGACCCATTCAAAAAACTGAACATTTTCTGGTAGACTCATGTTATGATTTGTGCTTCCTCCCCCGTTCTGTTCAAGCTCAGCAACCACCAACAATTGCTTGGCCAACGACCTAAGCTTGCAATGACGAGAGCCTATCTCGCAGCTTACCATCTCGTAAATAAACATTGCTACAATCCCACTTCAAAAGGACGCACTTAGGCAGTATATTTAGACTTTAGGCCACCTAGAGGAATTAAAAAAAACCAAAAAAACATATAAAACCAAGCTTGATGACTAGAAGACATGATTTTGGTCAATGTTACTTTGCCTCTTATTGACAAGTTTCTTTCTACCTACGAGTCTACTCTATAATTGGATTAATTGCAATAAAAACAGCCAAACCCCATTTAGCTATAAAGCAAAACTACAGGGGCCACAATATGACTACATATTTGAGGCAAAATGATCACTACTATTCACTTCAAAAATCGGGGGTTCTTCTTCTCTTAAATTGGATATGGAAGAGGGTCTGCATTACTGCCCAGAACAAATTGATATCCGAACCATACAAGAAGTGTGACAATCGGCTCCCAGAGATATACAAATCCCTTGGACACATCATGCCACCTATTTACCAACAATCACTGGCTAACAGAAGCTCGATGTGTCTATCACATGGGTAAGATGAAGCTCAGCATCATCTGGAATTGAAGACCTGAGAACTTCCTTAGTTTACTAGTGAACCGGTCAACTAACCGAGCCTTACTCTCATAGAACCCAATCGCACCCGATCAAATATATCCTATGCTAATTCTTCCGTCCGTACCTGCTTTATATACAAACAAGCCACAATCAAGGCACAAGTACCCATTAGTGCATGCAGATACTTGGACTGGACTTAGCCGCCAATGTCCACATGGTGCCCAAGCCAAGTACATGGTCTTCGGCAGTGAGATCATGATGGTGGTGGTTGTGTCTCACTGCTAGAAGAAAATGGTGACATTCACCATTTCAATCTAGAAAATCCTTTTTTACTTGTTTGGTCAATTTTCCATCAACGAATATAGGCTCTATGAGATTCATAACAAATCTCTTCTACACACCTCCATACATCCTATCGAACCGGTTGCAACATATTTTAGTCATCAATACAAATACGTTCCTATAACCTTGTGCGTGTTTCTACATTGGTATGCACTAAAGCTTCACTTAGCAGACAGAGTCATAACTGGAGGACACTACTACGCTGGTATTCCTAAATACATACATGCACGTATAATTCATGTATAAGTTCCAACAATGCAATGATATATGCGTTTGGTCCCACTCGGATGCAATAAGTTTTTAGAGCAACCGGTGATTTAACAGTAAAAGTAAAGCAAAATTCTACATTTCTAAGACAAACCCAATTGACCATTTCTAGCAAACGAACAAGGGCAAGCACTAAAAAGCACCTCGAGATTGGCCCTCATCGTCACAGCCACGTGCCGCATGATCGAGTGGACGAGCTTGCTCTTGTTCCACCTCTCCTCGCACACCAGAATATCCTGCTCGGACAGCATCTTCTTGCTGAGGTAAATGTACCCCTTCCATCGGTTGACCCGCAGGACCACGGCGGGCTCGATCCGGCCCACCTTCAAAAGACTGCCGACGCTCCTGATTCGGCGCCGTGAGAGTTCAGATAGCAGGATCATGCCCTCGATGCCGTTGTACTCAAGGAGGGACACGCGACTGCAGACATACCCGATTTCCCGGACCTGGATCATCACCGTGGTGTCTACTTCCGGGTACCTTTCCTCGTACATGCGGCAGTCCAAGGTTATATCCATTGTCGTTGCCATTTTGATTATGTTGGGGGTTTAAGATTGCCAGGGTTTAGCACAACATGGGAGGATTCTGCCTGGTTCTTGCGATAAACAACTTCCAACTGAATAGGGTACACCGTGTTTGGTTACGGAGTATTAGAAACTTTCACCGAGAGTGTTCATAAAAATATCATTAATATATATATATTTTTTTGTTAGATCACCCGGTATCCGGTTTGCCGACTAATCCGAGTACGATTATATGGACATCATAATTTTCCCTATCAAGTTTTAACGTAGCTGCATTTTTAGGATTCGAATTCAAGAAATCTGGTTAAGTTAGGACAACCACTGCCAGCTGACCTACGCACTTTGTGATATCATTAATATATTTATTGACTAATAACTATTGCCATGGAGTAAGAGTTTGCAGATGTTTTAACATTTAGGATAGCGATAAAAAATTACCCTTTTCAAACTCTATTATTCATTTTTTTCACCTTCATGTGCGGTTATAAAATACATTAGTGATCACATATTAATTTCTTGACAACAATTAAGCAAGTAAAAAAGTATAGTACGGTGTGCAAATGGATATTCTCATACCGCGAATTAGAGGTGTTTTTTGTATTTCTGTAGACAAATAATATTTTGTTAAATATCACAAAATTCTATAGTTTTTAAAAAGTATTGAGAAGGTTAACACGCGTTCTCAATTTCTTTTTCTAAAATAAAAATTATTTGTCCTTATATTCGCAAAAATGAAAAACAAAAACGCAAAAAATTCTAACGAAACAATGACGGAGTGTTAGAATTGCAAATGCTCATTTTCTTTTTTTAAAATAAAAATAACAAAACAGGGACTAAACTCCTGAATGGTTCAAAGTTCAGGGACGATTTGTACTGTTTTTTCAAAAGATTTCATACAATTTTGAGAATTTTTATGCGTTTAATTAATAGAAGACTTTTACCCCTTTCAAGTTTCAACCCTTGGGTTACTCTGGGCCCAATAAAGAACCCAAACATCTAAGAGCAACCCACCCCTCAGCTTTATTTTAGACTTCACAGGTTTGGGCTTGGGCTCGGGCTCGGGCTCGGGCAAGGTCTTAATACCTAAACCGCCTAAGCCCATCCACAAATTCAGCGTCAGTCATAGAAGACAAACAAACCCTTCACAAAACCCTAAATCCCGTAACGCACAAGCCCTAATTGGAGCCCTAATCGATCGACAATGGCGACGAGTCTGGAGTGCCGCATGTACGAGGCCCGGTTCCCGCAGGTGGACATGGCGGTGATGATACAGGTGAAGAGCATCGGAGAGATGTGCGCCTACGTGTCCCTCCTCGAGTACAACAACATCGAGGGCATGATCCTGCTGTCGGAGCTCTCGCGGCGCCGCATCAGGAGTATCAACAGCCTGATCAAGGTGGGCCGGATCGAGCCGGTCATGGTGCTCCACGTGGACGAGGAGAAGGGCTACGTCAACCTTAGCAAGAGGAGGGTCTCCGAGGAGGACATTCAGGTGTGCGAGGACAGGTTTAACAAGAGCAAGCTCGTCCACTCCATCATGCGACACGTGGCCGAGACTATGCACGTCGATCTTGAGGTACCTTTTTTTTTTCAGTTTGAATATTGACTGCATGTGAATGCGTAATTATAGGGCCATATGGGTATTTATGATTACGAGAAACCCTAAATTGTGAAAGGTTTGTAGAAGAATAATACAAAAAAGGTAGCCAATATCGATTTTAATTTGGAATTTAGGATTTAAAACTAATTGGATCCGAGGCTATTTATTTGCTTAAACACTAAAATTTGATTGATTTTTTTTTCTTTAAATCAGAATTTGGGATTGATGTGAAATTGATTATTTGTTCGTGTGGGTATTTATTATGAGAAACCCTAAATTATGGAAGTGGTTGCAGGGAAAAATAATAAAGAGTAGCCAACGTGGATAATAGTTGGGAATTTAGGGATACATATTATTTAAATCCTGAAGTTTGCCCCTAAATTTTAGTGAGACTATAAAGTTTTAAGAGTATGCTCGTCCCCTCCATCATGCCACGCCGAGACTTTGCAGCTCGACCTCGAGTTTTTTTTTTTTGGATTTTAAGATAGGATTTGAGAACATGGGTAGCCTAAATTGTGAAGATTTTTGTGGAGTAATATATCAACGAGTGGCCAATGTGGTTTTACGTGGGAGATGTTATTAAGTTCTATCTAAATCCTGGGGTTCGCCACTACTTTAAGCCTAAACCCTAACTCTTGAAGAGTTTGTCGAGTAATAACAGCTGGCTTGTTCACTTTAGCGTGCGCTACATGGCTGAGAATGTGCACTCGATCTTGAGGGTCTTTTTATTTTGTTTTTTGATTATGACATACAATTGGATTGATGTGACATGGTTATTATAGGTAGACCTTCCAATGGGTCCACCCGTCGGGTACGGGTAAAACGGGTACGGATAAAAAATTCCTGATTTTTCTCGGGTAGTCCTTTCTTATACCCGTATCCCACTTAGACGGTTCGGGTATTACCTTCGGTAAAGTGGTTAATTTCAGTTTTTTTTTTCTTTTTCTTTTTCCTTCTTTTTTGTTTCTACCACACTGCAATTATCACTTTCATAACTCGTACACAACACAATCACCTCAAATCCTACCCGGTAAGCACTTATATCTTAACAATCCTAGAAAATCACCTCAAAGTTAGTTCCTAAGTTTCTCTAGAGTAGGTAAATTCATGCAGAAAATTGAGTAAACAAATGAACGAGTTAACAAAAATAACACAAGGTAGATCTGGTTGATGTCATAGTGAGATCAACTTTGAGAAGGTAAATCAAGCTAGATCTGGTCAAGTCAAAGATCAAGCATTCAAACAGTGACGGTCACGGCGAAAAGTCGGCGTTGCTTTTTCTGTCGGTGATGGTGGAAGTGATTCCAGGGTTTGGCAGTGACGGTGGAAGCGAAAGGTGGTGTTGCTATGACGGAGTGACGATGACAGTGGCAGCGAAGCTGCAACTGAGCTGTAAGTGATGTTTGTGACAAGGACGATGGCCCCGTCGAATGGACTTGATGTGGGGTAATGACTTTGGGTACAAATAAAGTTTCAATGGGTCTCTGATTTTGGTGTCCTTGTACCCAAGTTTTATAAGTGGGTCGGGTAGACCTGCGGGTATGGGCCCTTTTTTGCTAGGTCTAATTATAAGTTCATGTAGGTAATGATAATTACGAGAAACCCTGAATGATACTTTCTAGATTGTGAAGAGGCTGTGGAGTAGCCAATGTGGATATTAATTGAATTCCCAATTGGATAGTATTTAAACTCTGGGGTCGACCAATTGAGCCCTAACTGCTAATAGAGCTTGAAATCATGCAACACGAGACTATGCAGATTGATTTTGAGTTTTTTTTTTTATATAACAAAGTTTCCGATTGATGTGAAATGCGAGTATAACTTTCACGTTACTCGAGATTGTCAAGTAACATGACAAGGAGTAGTTAATGTGGATAAGATTGGGGATTCCGTATTGAGTACCATGCAAATCCTGGAGTTAGGTGCTATGTTTTGCTTATACCCTAGATTTTGAAGAGATAGTTGAGTAATAACAGCAAGCTTGTTCACTCCATCATGTGGCGAGTGGCCAAGACTATGCAGCTCAATCTTAAATTTTAATTTGTATTTTTGATTGATGTGAAATAGTGAATAGGTTCATGTGGATATCTGTAATTACAAGAAACCCTGGTTCGCGGAGAGATTTAGCAGAATATAACAATATTAGGCAATGTGAATTTTAATTGGGACATTAGGATTAAATTCCATTTGGATCCTGGAGTTTGCTGTTATATTTCGCTTAAACCCTAATTTTTTTTGAAGAGATTGTAGAGTAACAAGAGCAAGCTTATTCTCTCCATAATGGGCTTCGTGGCCGAGACTATGTAGCTCGATCTAGAGGTATTTTTTTAGTTTTTACTGTTTAAGCTATATATCAATTTTGGTTGATGTGAATTTAATTATAAGAAGCCTTAAAAGTTGTAGTATAACATAGTCTGGCCAATGTGGATAGCGAGTGGGACTTTAGGAGTAAATACCATTTGGATCCTTGGGTTTGGCCATCCATTTGAACCCCGTACTTCTTCTTACTAACTAATTTAACCCTTTGACTTTTTCATAGTAATCGTGAAACGAGTCGGATTTCAATAGAGAACAATGTGTGTAGACAAGCAAAGAGCATATAAGGTAGCCTTTGTCGAACTTTGAACTATAGTTCCACGATATGGGGTCAAGTGCTAAGATAAAGAAAGTGCAGGGTGTAAATGGTCAGTAATAAACTATGGGGTTTAAGTGGAATATGGAGATTAACTCCAGGGTTAAAGTGATATTTGATCCAGAAATTTAGATTATTGTACTTCATTTTGCAGCTTAGAGAAAGGTACTTAGATTAATGGCTGCTGGCTTGAATTTGCTTATGAAATATGTAGATGTGGACTAGGACTGGAGTAGGCCATATGCCAAGTTTTGCTGGATTTGGTTATGTACATATATCACACCCTTTTATACATGATGCATCTTCTTTTGGGTATATACCTTGCAAGGGTTGGGAAAGATTTTGTTACTTCAGTCTGTATACCTGAATTACGATCATAACAAGATTGGCAGTAAATGCAATCAGAATATGAGTGAAATGGTGAACCTCAGAAGGAGCGGAAATAGATTTGGCCACAAATGACATATTTGGTCAATGTGGCAACTCATTGTCAGGGAGCAGTTGAATTGTTGGTGAATTGGGTATATGTGATAGTACTTAAAGACGTTTATGGTAAAACGTGTATATGATGCCTGAAAGACCCTTGTTTAAAGCTACAGTGTGATCTAATGAAGATCTGCTACTATTCCTAATTGTTTATTGCGGTTAAGAAAGTTTAACTACGCTTTGAGAATGGATTCGGAGTTGAATTGGTTGAGGCTTAGCCTAATTTTTTGGAACGAGGAGTGGGAACAGAAATGTTTGTGTACTGTGATGTTAGGATAGGATATTGCTTGGTTGTAGGATCAGGAATTAGTCGCTGAGGTTTAGTTGGCAAGAAATCCAGTTTTTGTAGTTTCTGGTCGGGTTCTGTATACAGTTCTTGCTGACACCAAGAATGATTGGTCGTATCATAAGCGAGCAATCAACGCCTGCCTAGAAATAAGCATAAATGACATACAGCTCGTAGCCTTTATGTCCTTGCTCAACAGAAGTGCCTTACACATTCAAGGGCCATGTACGATGGTTAGGTTCAGCTCTATAAGGTAGGTGATATATTTCCAAAAGAAGAAAAGGACACTTTGCTAGTCATGGTAATTTTGAAACTAAAGTGTATGTGTTTTTATATATGGTTCTGCTGAAAAATCAAGTTAGTGTGCCGTAAGGGTGCGATGGAGCATTGTATCAGATGAGGATTATAAAACGCCATTGCAGTCTAAAATGCTAGGTTGGTCCCCTCACCTGTACTCTATAGTAAAGGGGTTTCTCTTGTCATTTTTTTTCCCTTCAGTTAAAATTTTCAGAAAACAGCACACATCAAGGGCCTATACTCCAAGAAGGCCTCATTGGAGAAATTCCCCTTAGCCCAGAAAAGCAAAAGCCAAAAAAGAGGATTTTCATTCCACACCCTAGAATTCCCTTGTACAACAAGCCAATGGCGAAGTAACTCGATCACGGAGAGCATGATCCACCCGGTACGAAGAGGCTAATAGGTCTTGCTCCTGTTTACTCTTTACATTGCATACTCTTTAAGTCCCTGTGATTAGACTTATAAAATGAAAGGCAATTGCTATTCGTATCTTTGGTATACATAATAAAAAGACAAGTCCATGATTTAACAAACAGCCTAATTAATCTCGTGTGGAGATCTTCCTCTTTGCCTTTTCCACTCTTGCCTTTTGGATTCGTGTCATTGTACTAACTAAGGAAATGCATCTGCTATCATACTCCAGCTCGATTTGGTGGGGTGCTCTTTCATTGGTTTGGCTTGCCTTTACCGTTGTGGCTTGGCTGATGCTTTGGCACAAATATGTCAGAGGATTGGCTTCCAGTTGAGGTTAAGTGGTGGCTATTTGGGTTTATTTAGTGCTTGAGTTTTTGGTGCCTCCTTACCTGCAACCGTACACGAGTTGGGTTGACATTTTGAAATACGGCATCTACTCCCTCCCCCCCCCAAGCCACCTGCCCCAAATTTCATGTCCGATATTTAATGCCAATAATAGCTAGGTGTAGTGTTTTAGCTTTTTACTATCGTAGCATCCACTTCCGTTTAGAATCGAAATAGCCGCGCTTTGTGATTGGGTTCTTTTCGGGCCATCTCAACTTTAATTTGGTCTGAGCTGATAGCAACTATTTATTTTTTTTTTCTGCCGGTGACGCTACATTCACTGTTATAGCCATTATTATATTTTGAAAAGTAAATTATTTTTCATTTACACGGCATTTCATGCTTCTAACTGAATTCCATTGTACCCTTGTTTTCTAAAGAATTAGGCTATCTCTATCATTTGTTTAGATGCATGCCTAGTTTGTTCACTTGTGCAATGTGCACCTTGTTAGGATATTTGGTTATTTTCCATGTCTGCTAAGCAATTTATGTGTCGCAGGATCTGTATATCCATGTTGGATGGCCTCTGTACCGGAAATATGGTCATGCTTTTGAGGTGCGTATCTGTTCTGCTTTTTGACAGTTATGATTTTCTCGTCAACTAGCAATTGCTAATCTTGGGTTCGCTTTCCTCCCTTTTGTGCAGGCATTCAAGTTAGTTGTCAATGATCCTGATTCAATACTTAATATCCTCACCCGTGAAGTTAAAGAAATTGGTTCAGATGGACAGGAGGTAATATATGCAGATATGAGCTCATTAGCCACCTTCCTAATTGTCAAAGGCCATTTTTCCATATCCTCATTCTGTAGGTGACAAAGGTGGTTCCTGCTCTGTCAGAGGAAGTTAAAGATGCTTTAGTTAAAAACATTAGGAGAAGGATGACTCCGCAACCGTTGAAGATTCGGGCTGATGTTGAGATGAAATGTTTCCAGTTTGATGGTGTTCTTCACATTAAGGTCTTATTTGCGAGTCCTCTGTATTTCTATTAAACAGCTTATTTCAGTGAGTTTCGTCTTATGTGTTAACAGCTTATTTCTTTAGCCAAAGTGATTCCTATTATCAACTGGTTTTATGCTCTTATTTGTAGGATGCCATGCGGAAGGCTGAAGCTGCTGGAAATAAGGAATGCCCTGTAAAAATTAAGCTGGTTGCTCCTCCATCGTACGTTCTTATAACTCAGACTCTTGACAAGGTAATTGCAGATTTTGTTTGATTGGGATCTTCTTACAGTGTTGTACTGCAGCTTCCACCCCCTTTGGTGGAGACTAGACTATCACAAGATTTGTTCTTCTTGTTTGTGTCCATGAGTGTGGGTAGGAGACTGCTTAAGCTGTGTCTGGTCTCGCAATCTTGATACTTGGGAGGAAAAGAATTCTTATATTACTTGTTTTTTGCAACTCAAAGCTGCATCTCCAAATATTTGACGTGGTAAAGTTAAATTAGGCCAGCTTTGAACCTAACTAGAAATTAGTCTGGATTTGGCCAAATGCTAAATCAGCTGAATTTTAAGGTACTACATTGACCTTCTTGGGTAAGTTCACAATTCATCTTTTGATGGAGTGCAAATTTTTGGGTGATCTAATAGAATAGAAACATGGTTCATCTGGTCTGTCTTGATTTGTACATGGGGAGTAGATTGGGTTTCCTAAAGTAGGAAGGGAGTGGGAGGGCTGTGTAGCCAAGTGTAAGACCCCGTAAAGGTTGAAAAATGCATGATGGCGGACTAGGCTAGCTGGTTTAACCAATTCCGTTGACGAACTAGGAAATTGGTGGTACGATGTCCTCGACTGTGTAAAGAAATGTTAGCAAAGCTTATTTAGCGGCCCAGCAGCATTCTACTTTTATGCTCTGCGTATAGGTTGGTATGGGAATGCCCACTGAGAATTAGGTTATCGCTTATTCATTATTAAGTTTAGCTGTATCACTGGAATAGTTTGTTGTTGCTTGCGGTGGTGAAGTTAAAGCCTGGTGGTAGTGTAACTATATAAGTGTCTTACGTCTCTATTTTTTGAGATCCATGGTAGCGAATTAGTTTTGATGTTCCAAGAGCTACTTAATATTTGGTCTGCTCTAATAAGTTGAGGGGCACTTGCATTCACGGCTAATATGAAGCCTTAACTTTTTAACGGAATTTTTTTGTTTGATTTAATTGGATAGGAACAAGGAATCTCAGTTCTCAATAAAGCAATTGTAGCTTGCACTGAAGAAATTGAGCGCCACAAGGGAAAACTTGCTGTAAAGGAGGCACCTAGAGCTGTGAGTCTCATTTGTCGTTTACTCCCGTTTTGATGACTCTGTTCGGGATGTTTTCCCTCATGTCACTTGGCACAAATCCCTCACTCTCTCTCCGTGTATCTTCTGTCTTACATGGTTTTTATACAGGTGAGTGAACGGGAGGACAAATTGCTTGAATTACAAATGCTTAAGCTCACAGAAGATAATGAAGAGGTTGGCGGAGATTCAAACAGTGAAGAGGAGGAAGATACAGGGATGGGAGACGTTGATGTGGAGCAACAGTCCGAAATTTAAGGAGCAACGAGGTGCCTGTTTAGCTTATCACCTTGAGAAGTCATCTGTTTATTTTTTAAAAATTTTACCCTTGGCAATTGATTACAGCAGCTGTCTAAATCTAATACGGAAGAGTCATGTTACAAAGCCATTTTGACTACCTACATGGTATCCTGAGCACTTTTTACTTGTCAGTACCATGTTTATGCAGTAATATTGGAGAATGTCACCTCCCTCCCTCCCTCCCTGTGCAACTAAACATGGAAGATGATGTGAATCAATTTGATCATTTTTTGGGTCTGTAAAAGTCTGAAGGCATTATTGACAAATGTCATTTCCGTCGCACTACTTTTCCATGCAAATCCACAAAGATAGAACCATTTGAGTCTTCTGATATATCAGGAAACAGCAGCATAGCTTGCAGTGTGTTATCATCTGCTTTTCAACTGCCAATAACTTCTGAACGATAGCTTTTGAGAGTAAAGATCGATCATTTGAGCTATATTCTTTGTACCTGCAGGAGGTTTTATGATCATCCTCAACAACTAAAGACGTGCTTTAACCTAGGACTTTATTGAGTTCCTTAAATTTTTTTTCGAAGGGTGTTTTAGAACGTTGTTGAGCACTTAGAATATATAATCTTCAAAAAAGTCCGTTTGGTAACCTTTTTTCTTAAAAAATTAATTCCTATCAATAATAGACCAAAATTTTAAGTTCGAAGGGTGTGCTTAATATATACCACGTAATTTTAGGTTAGAGAGATGGTTAATAGTTATTGAACAAAATTTTATGTAAAGAACTAATTACTATCAGAATGCTTCACAAGTAGTAAAGAGAAACTCCACCTCCAGCACACTAGAGCCATCACTATAACTATTATGTTCCTTTTGCCGCCACTACCACTGTGGCCACGACCAATACCACCACCACCACGAGGGCATCGTTGTCTGCACTACTCTATTGTCACCGGCATCATCACTTCTTGCGCGTCTGTTAAAATCATCTCCATATCCATCACATTACAGCCCTCACTATGATCGTCATGCCTCCGCCTGCGGCGGCCACCATATTTTTCGACATCACACCTTCAACACCATTACCACAACCATGATCATCGCATTTCTGCCAATACAACCAACACGATTTTGATAACAAAATATTCTAGAATACATATATAAATATTAACTTTGGTTAGATAGATAAATTTGTAAAATGGAACAATTTCATATACATGTTTTGATTTACCAAATAGGTTGCCTAATTTTTCAGTTGTGAAAATTCAATTGTTTTAACTTTTCAATTTTATAAATTCAACGCATAAATTTCAATTTTATCGAAACTTCCCTTAGAAACCCGTGAAGTGCATCGACCAATTATTCGAGCTATATCATGTGTTCCCACAGGAGGTTCTATGATCAACCTCAGCACCTAAACCCGTGCTTAAAGCTAGGACTTAAAGTGAGTTCCTTTCCCTTTATCAATCCAATCAACTCAATGATCAACATCCCCACATTTGATTCAGTGACAGATATGTACGTTCAAATCTGCACACGTTGCTCTCTTTTTCTATTCTTTCTCCCCAACACATCCCAGTGTCCCATACCATTGATGGTGTCCAAAAGGCAGAGCTGCAGAGGGACCATGTTCAAGAAAATAATGATATTGTTGAGGATCTTTTGGTTATAGGTATCAGCCTTGTAGGGAGTAGGGCAAGGGCAAAATTCAAATGTCTGGCAAAGGTTTACATGTGAGTTTGATCCATGGTCCAGAAATTCTGGGGGTCAAATAGTAAGACTCAAAAAGCTTGTGTCCGTGACAGACAGACAGGGACTTGGGGCCATCCAATCCCTCTGTAAGAGAGGGCCATCTTTGATGTCAATCTTGGCCATCACTTTGAAAAGTTGTGTGACCTAAAAAATATATAACCAGCGGGTACGGTTTTCATTCATTTATATGTCATATATGGATAGTAACGACAACGGAAATTGGTGGGCTAAGATAGAGAAAATGATTCCAGATCGTTGTGTACTGATCCTGCGTCAAATTGTTTGGGGTTCATAAGTGAAAGAAATCAGTTTTGTCTCTCTTTAGCTGCAGTGGCCCCATTCCTCTTGGTCGTTAAAGGTCTAGTTGGCTCTTCGGTAGGTGGCCGGCGAAGGACTTGGTCGAGGGGGAGGAGTGGCTCGAAGTAGTTTTGATGATTCAATAATATTATTATTACTTCAATCCTAAGTTCGTAGTTACTTCGACTGGAGGAATCGTAGCGATGGAATAATAATTTAGTCATAATTCATTGGTTGATTGTATCATTAACCATTTCTTTATTTTTGGTACGAGGAACTTATTATGAATCCACTGATTTCTGGCACAGGGTCTTGTTGCTGTTTATTTTTTGGTTGATCTGATTTAGGGATTCACCCGCGACGCGATTGGTGGTTTTTTGGCTTATGTGGGGTTGATAGTTCGTGGTGGCAATGTTATGTGTTTCTTCTTAGAAAATAAAGTTTGGAGAAAGGAAATTTCAAGACAAACAAGGTGTCAAATCGTCTTTTACCCAAAACGTTAAAGCCGAAACTATTTCATCCGATCAAAAGACGTACCTGATATTTTTCATTATGGATGGACATGCGTATAAGTACACCATAATCTGATATTTTTCTTTGAAATAATTCACACCGCTGTCATTCTCGCGTTTCTTGCAAGGCTTTGCTGCCAAAGGTCATAATCGCGACAATGTTCTATCTTAGCAACGCAGGATTTTGTCAGGATGCAGAATCGGTGAATACCCTAAAACCTCCTCTATGGATCAGGCAACAAGATGTGAAATCCAAACAACCCCTTTAAATGTACCGAAAGTGGACGCTAGGGCTCTTAAGCTCAGGTCACTGTTAGGGCTCTAAGAGCAAACACCGACTACTGAAATATGTTCTTATGTGGTTGGTTCTGTGGTTTGGGTCATTAAACACTGAAGGGCCATGTAGAGTGACTAATCAGAGCCACAGGGTGCTGCTGCTGCTGATTTTGTGTCAAGTCTTTTTCATGACAACCTCACTAGGGCTAGCATATTTGGCCTCCATCAAACCAAACAAAAAACAATCAAAGTGCTCATCCCAGCTCCATGTTGATCACAGGTCCCACAAACTTTATGGAAGACTCCGTGAATTTAAAGAATCTTATAATCTTATTTTGATAATTTTGGGTTTGTTCCGTGTTCTTGAGTATTTTATTTCTTTAGGACGACGCTATGCATGAACAATTTCCTCACTAAGAAGTGAGGGGTGCGTGTTTTGCAATGGCGGAAGTCTCGTAGATTGAACCAAGATGTTAGCTAGAATTTACCAAAAATCGTTAACGTAATTTTGTGAGGTACTTTGAATGAGTTCTATGAACGCCAACAAGGGAGGATGATCAACGCTGAGACGCATCTTGCAAAACCTGAAAATGAAAAATCCATGAAGCTTCGAGGCCGTTTGATCTATTTCTTACCCTTGGAACCATAGATCTAAGGGTTTAGATCATGTAGATCTGCTGTACAAAAACAGATCTAAGGGTTTGGAAGCGACTGTGAATAACAATGGCGGAGGCAAAGGTAGCACCGATGGGTGCATGCCTAGCTGCTATTGCTGCTATTTTTCTTTGAAGTATACTAGGCATTTTACGGTAAATGGAAAAAAAATGTAAATTCTGCAATTTGCTTTAAAAGGGATGTCATTTGGCTTATTTTTCATATTAAACTTACAAAGTAGACAAGAGAATTGAAGTTTGAGCTCCAATTAAGTCATTTGAGCTCTACTTTTGCCACTGAAATATCTATATATATATAGGGATACTTTCAGAGCCTTTAGTGTTGAAATTGAACATTAAATTGTAAAAAACAGAACTCAAATATCGCTTTCCTTAACCAAAAGAAACATACAAGTAACTTTTGAAAGTTTTTTTTGCAGATACGCGGTATCCATCTTACAACTAATTTCTGACTCCGCCGCTAATCGGCCATGCAATGCTATTTTAAGTTTAACAAAGAGAACAACATGCAGCTGTGTTAAAACATGCCCGGCTATTAGTCAGCTCCCAAGTTTAACCAAAGAGAAACAACAAGCATGTTGTTCATCTTACTTCAACTGTTGTGTAGTACATAGTAGCTGCCAGACGGCCCCCCCCCCCCCCCCACCCCACCCCACCCAACCCCAAACACACACACACCGACCATCTTTATGGTACAGCTCACATTAGCACTAATTTGGCTCTGACAAGTCCAAATGCTAAAAGTACTAACCTCGAGACGCGAAAAGTACACAATCCATGGTGGTACTTCACGTTCCATGCCTGAATAGTTCCAAAGTTCTCTACAGCAATGTCACTGGAAGGCCATTATTGAAAAACTTGTGAAACATAAACTTCGGCACGCTTAAAGCGTTTTAGTGTCCAATTCAAAAGTATACTCCATCAGATGTAAGTGTCCAATTTAATCCCCATGAAACTTTAGTACACGTCCTCCTCATGAATAACGTAAAATTCTAGATAATTTCAAGTCTCAATCGAGTAAAACGAAGTACAGATCCGAAAGAAACGGCGAGGCAACAACCTGAAGACTATGAGAGACGGACATGATATAGAACTCTAATACCATGTTAAATCCTGATAACTATACTGTTTCTAAATGCAGGAACCAAGATATTTAACATCATTTGCGGGCCAACGAATCATAAATAAATAAAGATAAAGATAAAAGCACCAAAGTGAAATTACTCAATCCGAGGACATGCCAATTACAGCCCCAGTACATTTTTAGAATCTTGTATAGTTGCAGCACTATCAAAAAGCAAAAGAGTGATTATCTTTGGGAAATGACAGAGGAAAGAGCAGAATAGTAACCACAATATGGCTGCTAAGGTAACAAGCCAAAAATGGTCGTTTTGCCTTCCAGTTTTCCCTCCTTCCCTGGAACCAACGGCCATTGTTTTGTCTGTTGCTTCTCTGAGTAATAAAGAGGGACCATAGAAGTCTGTAACTTGGCTGAAACAGTCACGAGCATATGCTACATAATACAAACCTCTAATCCACTGCAACAATTTTGTACATATCTTTCAACCTCTTATCTCCTCCATGAAACCAATTTGTCCCACAATCCAATGGCTTCCACTTCTTCCCCCTCCTGTTCTTCAATGGCTCTCTCTCAGGAGCATGAGAGGCATGACCTTGAATCCATGAGGGCACTTGTCACGTTAATCAACAGGCACTTGGATGAACTACTTGAAGACACCAAAGCAAGAAAGTCTCTGGAGTTGAGATGCATTTCAAAGCTGAAGCTCAGAAAGCAGGAATTCTTCGAATTTTCGGAGCAATCGGTCTTATCGAATCTTTACTGGGGTATAGAGAGTGTTGAAGCTGCAATTCATGCGAAAAGGCCGGAGGAGAAATCCTCTAGGCTGAAGAGCTCAGAGAAGATGCTTCAGGTGCCAGCTTTGCTCAATGAGCATGGAACTACTGCGGGAATTTCAAACAGTTTCTTGGTCTGTTGCTCCTACTTTTACCTCTCTTTGGTTCGGATGGTCGAAAGGGATGAGTGGCAAGCAGCAATGCATTTTCTTCAAGCTCTATCGGTCTCCCCTAGACTTGTCAGCATGGAATTTGTACCTGAACTTTGTAGAAGTATATTCTTCTCCTACATTCCATCTTCAAGGCAGGTGGATATTGAAGAAAATGAAGTCAGCGAGGCGATGAGAAGTATGGCGAGGAAGTACAAGTCCTGGTTGATGTATTACCAGGTCATGTCATACGGAGAGACCACCCGGCAGCATTGCGTTCACAAAGATGTTGCTTCCCCTGCTAAAGAACTGCAATGTATTCGGTAAGCTTCAACTCAGTTCCCATGAAAAATTCTGCAGTCAGAAACTGTTACTTGAAAGGGAGGAATGTAACATAGTGTTCTAATGTTTGCCTTCTATTAGTTGCTACATTGCTCCATATGCCAAATTTGGAGAAAGAGGAATGCCACATATTAAAAGTTAAAACTACAATGAACTAATAGGTGAAGCATTGTGTGCAATGCTTACTCAGAAGAACTTGCTTCCTCCCCCACCACTCCCATGGTTCCATAAACATGAGTCCATCTTTCCTTGTTGAGATACTCCAGAATCAGAGTCCTGTTTATAAAATGACAGTAGATTCAGCACAGACCGAAAATTGTCATCATAAAATTGAACAGGATAATGTCACCCGCACTACCAATTGTACACCCCAAATATACATATATACCAAGTTAAGCAGCAGAAGTGATTGATATCATACATTCGTGCTTGGCTAAAATGAAACTAGAGCACTTCTTAGGATGTCAGGATTCAAGTATATAATATAAGAGTAATACTCATGAGAGATGACTCCTTTCACGTTGGCCTTCAGTAAGAAGTTTCATCAACAAAATACCAATTCATCTCACTGGTTGAAGTAGATAGTGATGTTGTTTGTTTTCAGTTGTGGAATGACTGAGGGATGATCTCATGATTGTTTGTGGTTCATGAACAGGAAAACAAAGTCCAGCATCAGCAGATTACCAAATCCATTGGTAAGGAGACACAGCCTGCGAGCAAACCACAATGTGAGCATTGACTTAATTTCCCTTTTCTGCAGAGCGCTTATCTACTCACATATTCAAGAAATTGATAGCAATCTTCCTCTACTTGTACAAATCTTACATTTAAGAGTCAGCGTTGTACTAGAAATTAAACAACTAGCATGGAAGTTCTTGACCACAAAAGGAAAAGAACTTACGAAAATCTTCAGAAAACTGCAAGACCTTCATAAAGGGTAAGAGATATAAGAACAGTATTCCTGAATTGTAAAGGGAAGAACTGTGGCTGATGTGTACAAAAATGCAAGATTTACTAAGATTCCAAGTCTCACATAAAAGTTCTACGTTACTTATGTCGGTATTGCTTATTTCTTTTGATATTAAGACCTCACATATACAGTATTTTCTTTAATAAATCTTTATTTCAGCCTGAGTAATGTTCAGATTACTAATCAAAAAAGCATATAGTTTGAGAAGGTGCACCCACTCGATCTTCGAGAAAAAATAAGTGATGAAATCGCCGAAGAATCTGCGGCATTTTCAGAAATTCCAGAGTTTCACAACTGGAGGAAAGCTCTTGCAAGTTTGGATCAAATTCCTGGGAGGGATATAAGAAAAAACTCAAATACCAAGCGCCTCCAAGATATACTGGCAGAACCCCAATCAGACACACCAATCTCCTTGGATTCGTGCACCAGTGATTTTGCAGAAAGTGATTCTGAGGTACCATAAGCATACTTATCACTAGCACTGTTTATTTGTTGGACTATGATTCCAGGTGCTCACAAATTGCTTTCCGATTTAGGAGTATGCAGATGACTCAGCAAGATCATTTAGACCGGATGCAGAAGATCCACGACCAGAAGTTTCTTATAAGTTTGGTTCAACTCACAATAATTAGCATTGAACTTAATTTTGATCCTAAGATTTCTTCGAATGTATCTAAGTTTGGTTGCAAATACAGGCAGCAGCGAGGGTCTTGTTCCATGTCAAATCCAGGCTATGCACTATCTATGCTGCAAGCTGCTGGGAATCTAATGCACAGAGAATCCGATGAAGTAAATATAACTAAGATCTTTTCTGGAAGATTCTCTACTTCATTCAACGACTTGGATTTAACGGAATACATACTTGGAGACATTGAGTTGCATACCTTTTATAACTGCATCGTCAATGAGGAAACTTCTCTGGGAAGACTGCAGCAACGTGATTTACAAAAAGTTGATCATTTAGGATCTTCAGCTCTGCAGAATTATCAGATTCCAATGACGGATCGCCAAGGCACTTACACAAGGAGACTGAAAGACACAAGTTGCCAAAACAATTTAGATGAGCTTCGTTCATGTCCTCAAGATAATTCGCATATTGAACAAATTGGAATACTTGAGAAGATTATTTCAAAGCTATGCTTCTCAAAAGGATTAGGAAGATCTGAGGAAGATTACACAGTACTTCAAGTTACAACGATTTATGAGACGTTGACCAAGAAAACAGGACTAAAGTATACTCTGCTAACGGATGTAATTTTAAATCAACTGCTAATGGCTATTTCAACATCCAAAGAAGAGGGGGTGATAAGAGCATCAATTTCTATTCTATCAACTATCATCTCAAGGAACAAGTCAGTTGTAGAAGACGTCAAGCAGAAAGGTTTACTGTTGTGTGATTTGGCAAGTGCTGTTAAACGAAACGTGCACGAGGCGGCTACTCTGATCTATTTAGTAAATCCATCTCCTGCAGAAATCAAGACATTGGAACTTCTACCCACACTCGTGGACATTGTGTGCACCTCAAACAGTTATAAGGGGGGACTAACGTCACTTATGCTGACACCTCCCACAGCATCACTAATGATAATTGAAGTGCTAGTGACTGCATTCGACTATACTACAAATAACATGCACTTGGAGGCAATCAGTTCGCCAAGAGTACTTTCTGGGCTCGTAAATGTCCCAAGAACTGATAATCTGGAAGACTATATCTCTCTGGCTGCTGTTCTTGTCAGGTGTATTCGTTTTGATGGACAATGCAGGAAATATGTATCGCTATTAACTCCAATAGCTCAATTTATCTCTCTCCTAACAAGTAAACAGAGACGAGCTACATGTGTTGCACTAGAGTTTTTCCATGAAATACTCCGTATGCCACGGTATGAACAAGTGCTTTACGTTACTTTATGTACTTGGCATACCATATAATTTACTACGCATGATACACGGATGTTTAAGGTACATGAGCTCTGCTGAAATGTATCCCGACAGTGCACTTGCCTAATGGGATCTACTTGTCATCTGCATCAGGTCGTCAGCCATTTGTCTGTTGCAGCAGATACAAGAAGAAGGAAGCAACAACAACTTGTGTGTACTGTTAGTCCTCATCCTGGAATCACAACCTGAGTATAAACTTATAGCAGCGAACTTGTTGCTTCAACTAGACATGCTGGTAAGTTTATATGCAAGCTACAATCTTTTTAATGAGACTGAAATCACCTTCTGTGCTAGAATAGTTCATGATTCTCATCGCCTCACAGTTGTGCATCGAGCCATCACTTATTCTATTCATCAAAAGAAATAAAACGCCGCACCTCTCTCTCTCCATACACACGCAGGCAGGCACACGCTCAAACACACACACATGAACACACAATACCTGTATGCAACCATCGATTGAGACTGTGATTCTTTCTTCTCATTGTGAATGGGAGAGTTACCTGTTGATCTCAAGAATAATGCTGCTCCATATAGTATCGCAAATAGTTGTGTCATACATAGACAGTTCGCTCCAGAATATCATGGATATCTGACACAAATCCCATGACTGATGCCTTAGTTGGAAACGAATATTTAGATAAGCCACAACAAGAAACCCAAAATGTCGAGACCACAACATATCATTCAGCATACAAATATGAAGTTTTTTCTAGAATTCAAAAAGATCTAACACGCAGCTTAATTTGTGACCAGTTAAATTAAAGATTAGTGAAGAACCTCAACACAACCCTTCCAAAACTTTTGTTCATGTGCAAGTAAGATATTAGAGTCTTCAACCATGCATTGTCACTTTAGCCTTTACCAGAAGAAGTGCTTACTATAGCTAGATGATGAAACATTTCCAGGAAGACTCGTCTAGTGAAGTTATATATCGAAAAGAAGCAGTTGAAGCTCTCCTTGAGTCTCTGACATGCGAGGATAACTCCACTACACAGCAACTATCAGCATCCATTCTGTCAAATCTTGGTGGAACTTACACTTGGACAGGGGAACCATATACAGTAGCATGGCTGTTAAGAAAATCTGGTTTGAAGTCACTGCATGACAAGAATACAATTAGAAACTTTGATTGGTCGGATCCAAGCCTACAGGTAAGCTATGATAACCAAATTCGAGGTGACATATCGTAAGATAACATATAGAGCTGAAATTGCATTTTGTGAATGAACTTGCAGGATGCTGGCATGGATGCTTGGTGCAGCAAGATTGCAGGGCGCATCATGAAGATGGGGGCACCTGTCTTCCGTGCTCTGGAAAAAGGACTGAAGAGTAAGTCAAAGAGGGTTTCTCGAGATTGTCTCACAGCTATTGCATGGCTTGGGTGTGAAATTGTGAAAACTCAAGATGACTTGAGATATTCTGCTTGTGAGATCTTGCTGAGTACAATTGAGCAGTTTGTGCATCCTGGGTTGGAGCTTGAAGAAAGACTTTTAGCATGTTTGTGCATCTATAACTATGCTTCTGGTAAAGGTAATGCCCATCCTATGACAGACCTGAACTACTTCCATCAAGGAAGGTAAACTTAAAAGGAGAAAATTGAAAAATTAAATAGATAGGATTACCTCACTAGAAGTCCTCTTTGGGGATATTAAATTAGAATTTATGAAGACTCCTCCAGAAGACCATTGACAATTTTTAATAAATCAACCCACCTATCATAATACTACAAGAAGAATGATCATACTCCTTTTCACATCAATTACTGGTATTTTTTTTCTTCCAGTAGGATTGAAAGCTCGTAGCATAGAGTCTAATAGCAAATAATCTATTCGCGTTAATGAAATCTGAGTGAAAAAAATAGAAACGGAATAAATTGTGACCTCAAAGATATCAAACAAAAATGATAATTCTATCCACTTGACCAGCTTTGCTCAGTGACTTATGGCTTATAACCTAGTCCTAACTACTTGCTCTTAACATTCCCGATGCCATAGACCTTCTCATAAGTCATAATTATCAGTTGCTGAAGTATGCAACTTACAAGTTATATCACTCATAACCTAAATATTGGTTTATCTTTGGGCAGGGATGCAGAAACTAATATATTTCTCAGAGGGTGTACGGGAGTCCCTGAGACGACTTTCAAATATAACCTGGATGGCAGAAGAATTGCTGAGGGTAGCTGACTATTTTCAGCCAAATAAATGGGTGAGTCAGAAACACCCTTGGTCTCAATATTAACCATATACAAAACTACATGCATTCTGCTGGCCAACTTGTGCAATAACACTAACTTTTTATGCATTTATCAAATACACATGCGCACACACATACAGATATAGCACATCTCGTATTCTAACTTCTTATGGATTGCAATCGTGAGAGCAGAGAATCTCTTGTGTTCACACACAAATTCTTGAAGTCGGTAATAACTGCAGTGGAGCTGTGACAGCCCTCATCTACTACAAAGGACAACTCTACAGTGGATATGCAACTGGAGCAATTAAGGTTGGCTTAACAAGACGTGCTTCATACTTTTTATATTTTACTGTTTCTGGCAACTATTTGCTGGCGAGGTCTTCCTGCTAAGCACAAAATATATGTTGGGCTTGTTTGTAAGTAACATGGTCAAGGACAATTTCCTACTTCCTGAAGGGAGACGAAAATTTCATCCAGTTCATTTGAAAAAGCCAGTAATAGTGTGGTCGTATATCATAGGTTTGGGATATAAAGGGACAAACAGCCACACTTGTATTGGATATGAAGGAGCACAGAAAAGCAGTGACATGTTTTTCACTTCTTGAACCAGGAAACTGTCTGTTGAGTGGATCTGCTGACAAAACGATTAGGGTAATCTAACTCTCGTCCAATTTTCAGTTCAATCTAATAGCAGAAATGATGGCTACAGTATTTCCAAGTTTAAACTATTTTCCCTCGTACAGATTTGGCAAATGGTTGGAAGGAAACTGGAATGCCTCGAAGTAATAGCAACAAAGGAATCGATTCAAGCTATTGATACTTCTGGTGAACTCATTTTTGCCATCACGCATAGCCATAAGATGAAGGTAAAACAGAAAACAATATCTATGCTGCTGATAGAACAATCAGCTGATTGTGCGCTGTACAAGTTGCACAATATATTTTGCTCTTCCCTTTAGTCCACACGCTAGAAGTCTAACAATCCATATGCAGCTTCCCTCAAGAACTTGTATTGATGTGATCATCTTAAATAGAAATTCTCTTTTACAGGTTTTTGATGCATGTAGAAAAGCAAAAGATCTTTGCAAGAACAAACATGTGAAGTGCATGAGGGTGACCCCAGGCAAGGTTTACATTGGTTGCATGGATTCAAGCATTCAGGTTAGTGTGTGAGGATCGTTATTTCATACGTAACAATGCCGATATTGACTATTATCTCACCCAATCTTAGGAGATTTCTATCACAAGCAATCGGCAGCAAGAGATCAAAGCACCATTAAAGATTTGGACGATGCAAAACAAGCCCATCAATTCAATAGCTACATATAAAGACTGGTTATACAGTGCAAGTGTGACCGTTGAGGGTTCAAGTATCAAGGTAAGGATCGTAACAATAAACCTGGATTGACATGAGACCTTTCAATAATCCAAGGAGAAATGCAGGATTGGAGAAGACACGGCAAGCCCCAAATATCAGTAGCGCCAGAGAGAAAGGAAAATGTTCTGGCAATGAGAGTAGTGGAGGACTTCATATACGTGAACTGCAGTTCATCAACAAACAACCTTCAGGTGATTAGTATATTCTATATATTAATCATATCAAATATACGAGGATTTCAAGCGCTTGGGGTGCAAATACCTACTTGGCCGACATGACTAAGTACATAATTGAGTCCATGATACATTTAAGGTTCTACGTGTTATAAGCATAAGATTTTCCATGGTAAAGTTAGGCACGACGGAATGCACAAGTTTCTTGTGGCAGGTTCCATCATCATGTTCTAAGTTGTAGATAATCCAAAACATTCTCTTCAGTTCTAACCATCTTTGCAACCAGATTTGGTTGAGAGGCACACAAAACAAAGTTGGAAGATTATCAGCAGGAAGCAAGATAACTAGCCTACTTACAGCCAACGACGTGGTTCTATGTGGTACTGAATCAGGAGTCATCAAGGTATGTGAGTTCAACTCCCCTATTTGCGAGTTCTTTATCCATTGATTCTATTATGTCCTCATCCTCATTTCCCTATTTTAACAGGGCTGGATCCCCCTATAATTGAACAAATCATGTGTATAAAGCATTCGTTGAATCGTATGAATATGTATAGAAGTTCGACAACACCACTGTGCATAGCTCGACTGTACATAAACCAAGAAGAGGAACAGAACTTCCATATGAGTGCTAGTAATCTCACCTCAATAGCCATGTACATCAAATGTATACATCACTTCACTAATGGAATCCATTATATCATTGCATTTTGTAATTCTATATGGATTAAAAGCTTGAATTTGCAAGTTGCAAACTTGGGTTGTGTTCAAAAAGTTAATTATGGGACAACTACTGCTCAAGCATGGCTTCTGACTCGGCCAGCCTGGTCTTTGAGATATCCAAAAACATGTTTCAGTCTGAAGGTATGCCAGAACTAACAGGTAAGATGGTCTAAGTTCAATACAGTGCAATATTTTTTAAACAACAAGGTGGTCAAAGTCAATCATAATACCCCTAGTACCTTATTTCTCACAAAAATATGGGGCAAAACACTAGCAAAGAGATGTCTTCTCAAAAATCCAGGTGGTCAATTGAACACCTTAAGGCATGCAACCCTAATCGGTTGTTATCAAGGATGATTTTGCGTTTGAGCAACCGAGGTGGCAACCCTAAATGGTTGTTATCCTCACCTAAGAATTTCTCATCAACTGGCATGCCCTTGTAATTACGGGTTTATGTAATTACATGGGCATGATTCCAATGCCCGCATTAGTGCTATAATATGATACGAGCCTACGTTAATATGATTCACGTATAATTGGGAGGTTTGCACGGGAAAACAACATTTATTGAAGAACAAACGTATAATAGCCAATTATTGGTAAGCATTCTGACGGAAAAGGAGAGCGAAAAGTGGAGATCAATGTACCTCGAACCGCTGCTGAAAGCTAAGTAGTAAGTATCTCTTATGCTGGCTTTGTTTCATCAATGGCTAGAAGCCATCAATTTTGGAGGGACAAAATTAGAAGATTGCAACAAAAATGTTCTATCTTTCTTTACTCTTCTTCAATCCTTTTTTTAGTATAATATAATTATATACACATATAACGCAACCGACACCTCCACCTGCATGAGTAAAAAGTTTTTAAAACAATCATTAATTAAAAAAAATTAATTTTAGGTAGATTTTTGCCAGAGAAGCATTGAAATTCCAATTTTGATATTCCAAAACTGTCAAAATCTTAAACTTTAGAGGGGTATGGACCAAATAAAAAAGAAGATTGAAGAATCAAATTGAAACAAGTCTCACTTTAAAATAAAAAAAAATTGGAGAAAACTATTCTTATAACTTCCCTTAAAACAAATTGATTAGGTCAAAAGAAATTGACATATTCTATAGACGGCGCGCGGCCATCTACCGACCAGAAACCGAACACGTGCAAGCCGGGGTTCGCCGAAGAAAGAGCCGACGTGGGACATAGGGACTGTCCGAGGACAACGTGTGAGGCCCTCCTCGGTTCATTTCTTGCGTCTGCGCGACGAAAACAGACCCTTCTTAACACCAAGAAGAAAGAAAGAAGAATCCAAGACGGAGGAAATGGCGGACGCGAAGAATAAATTGGAATCGGTCAGGGAGTGGATCATCGAGCACAAGCTCCGGACCGTGGGTATTTTTCTGCTGCCTTTCCACGTACATGTTATGCATACTGTTTGTCTTCAGAGTTCAGATTTGATCCGGTGGGTGTTTTTCAAATTTTGATTTTTGTTTGTGAAATTCTTTTGTGAAGGATGTCTGTGGCTAAGCGGGTTAGCGGGTTCGATCGCGTACAACTGGTCGCAGCCTAACATGAAAACCAGCGTCAAGATCATTCACGCTAGGTACCTACGCTTCCCCACAAATCTGTCGAGTTCGTTCTTATCAAATTTCATGGACTCCTTTTCTTTGTCCTGTATCGTTTTGTTACTTTGACAAGACCATTGGGCTAAGAATTGTTTCTAGCCATGTGCTTGTTGCGAGGGTGTGAGCCTTGGCACAACGGTAATTGTGATTTTGATGTGATAATGGACCTAAAGTCAAAAGGCTATTGGTTCGATACTCGAAAACAGCCTCTTCACAAAAATGGGTGTGTACATCAACCCTTTTTAGACCCCGGAATCGGGAAGCCTCGTGCACTAGGCGCCATGTGCTTTTTCTTGCTGAATCATTTTACTTTTAGGGACTCCAATCGGGTTCCACGTAATGACTCGTGGATGGTTAATTTTGTTGTTTGAGGGAAATACCACTTGAGCTCCATAGTTAGTGCATTGATAAAAATCAACAAATTTGATATGGCAATCACTAATTTCATCATGTTGCATCTGTAACATATTAGTTGCTCGTGCGGCTGGCATTTGTCGTAGGCCAAACTTTATTTTCTTGCAAAGAGAACAACTTGACAAACTAGAATTATTGAAATAAACATTTTACCTTGACTAGGAGGCATGTCCTCGTGTTTGAGGTAAGTGGTGAGAGTTCCCATTATGCTCCTTGGCCTAAAACTATGTGCAGTCTCGTTTTCGTTTTTATGTAACCTTGTGAGGGTAAGGGTCCTACCATGGAATGTCGAGGCGTCACAAATGGCTGTAGATTGCATTGTGGATCATTTCGAGTGGGTCCACTTACCTCCCCGAGCAAGAGGGTCTCTAATTATGGATTGTATGGTAGTTTCCATGGAAGTATCATTCACTGCATCCATTTACCTGGGTGGCCGTATTGAGTGACTAACCAGAGTGACCTTGGGACAATCTCGAAGGTGTTAAAGACGCACTCGAGACCTCCCATACCTTAGAGACGATCTGGCGGGAACAGATGGGTTCTGTTGTTGTTGGGTCATAGGCTATTAGTATGCGCTCGCTATGTCATAGACTTATCATAATCGTTAATCGGCACGCATAGTGTGGCTTATTGGGCTATTAGTATACTCGCACGCTATGCGCCAATGCGCTTCCACAGGATGGATAAAAGCCCTTTCAGCCTTGACTTCGTATGCGGCTTGGTCCCTTTGACATGAAATGGATTGGATATTCTTTCTAATCTGCCTTATATAGCCGGTGACGGTTGGCATCAGTGGCATGATGGTGGCAATATGTAGCTTCGTGTGCCTGTTGACGGCTAAGTTGTGTCAAATGCAACACAATTGAGGGACGTGAAGCAAAGGATTGAAGTTGGGCTAAACAACTTAGCACGTTGCCGTGCACGTGTGGAATGGCGTCAAGCAAGTCATTGTGCTGCTTTGGCACACTGCCGTGTATAAGTTTTCATTATAACAAGCTAGTTTTACATCAAATTTGTTAAGTCTTACATGTAGTAAGATACAGTGAAAGGTAGCCTTTGGAGAAGTATGATTTCAATTTTCAACAAAACAGATAAAACTTAAGGAAACTTTGGACCAATATGCATTTTTCCATCTTCGAGTTGTATTGGGTAATTACTAGTTTCTTGTTTTTGGCTTGTCATTTAGCCTGGAACCTTTTGGAGAAGTATGATTCAAAGAAGTCAGATAACATGTAAGGAAAATTTCTGCGGGATCAGTATGCATTGTTCTGTCTTTAAGTTGTTTCGGGGAAATCACTACTTGTTTTTGGCTTGTCATCTAGCTAGAATTTTTTTATTTTTTTTTTCTCGAACCAGTGTTGTCTCCATCTATTCATCTATCAATCCAAATATGAATTTGATATCTCGCAGGAAACAACAATAGGTGCGGGGAAGTGTTACTAGTAGAAAATCATGATGGTTTTTCTCTCTCTCATGATTAATGCAACTTGAGCCTCCCAAGTATCATACATAGAACAAAACAAGACGTACATCGAAAAAAGGTGTGGGGTGGTGGTTTGGGTGTTGTGGGGTGGGGGGGGGGGGGGGAGGAGAGAGGGATGGGGTTGCCCGGTCATACCCAAATAGTGGTAGCAGGATGTCGAGCTTGCAGAATAGTGCTCATTTGTTTTGAGGGGAGCTCTGCTCGCGGTTATGGACTGAAGAGTATTAGGCACTCAGTTCACTTGGTACTTAGGTAGGTTGTTCTGCTGCCAAACACCCTCCAGACTTGATTCCCAATAGTTGGTTTGGACATGCCAAAAATTGGAAGTTCAGGTGCTGGGAGCTAAAAAGATCTAGGTTGATGGGTGGGTGCTGACTGCTGAGCGCTATTCTTTGTTTTCACTTCATGCAAGTTGCCAGAATCACCTCTTAGAAAAGCTTATGTTGTTGGGGCGGCTGAAACTAATTTTCATAAGTCTCCCCATTGCCCACATGGTAGTCTCCCACAATCAGTGAAGATGGTTATATGGATAGGAGGTTGTTCTATGCTATATTAGGTCAATTTGAAGCTGTCATCTGTCAGCTCTAGCTATGTCACTTGTGCCATTTAAAGTGTATTCATTTGCATTTCTTTAAATCATCCAAGAACCTCATTTTGAACTAACAGCTCTTTCTTTTTGGAAAAAACAGGTTGCATGCTCAGGCACTGACGCTTGCTGCTTTAGCGGGTGCTGCAGGCATTGAATACTATGACCACAAGTCTGGAGCAAAGGCAGAACGTGTCGCCAATTTTCTTAATACGGAAGGACATGCACGAAAAGATTGAAGATGGGATTTCGTTGCAAGCGTGGATGACTCGCTGGAAATACTTAGTCATACAATTGAGGGTATTCTAGTAGGCAGCCTCGAGAGTCATTTTGATTTTCTTTTGCCTGACGTTAGAATTCTTTTATAGGATGGTTAAAATTGCCACAAGTTATGACTGGCTTTGTTGTCATCTTGGATAGCTAATTTTTGTCAATTTGATCATTATAATAATTCGTTATTCTACCTATTTAACTAGATGTGCACAGAATGGCCAGAGGTGGTTTATAGTTATGAACTGGTGTGACAATCCAAGTGAAAGAAAGGCATGAATTGGTGTGAAATTGCTCAAGTTGCCTAGGACTATATATTGAATTTGTCTTATTTTTTTGGTGTGTAAATGCTCTGAGGACAGGCATCCTTCGAGGCTGCCGGAGACCGGGGATGGACGACGGCGGTGCGGTGGCCGGCGCCATCCTCCCTAGCCACAATCGGGGACGGCGACTGCAATGTTCGCATCAGTAGCTATTCCTAGAGTTTTGTGGATGGATGGACGACGGCGGTGCGGTGGCCGGCGCCATCCTCCCTAGCCACAATCGGGGACGGCGATGTCTGTACTTGCGCCGATTCGCCAGATTTGTTCCGATCTATGAAGATCTTGGGTATTTTCTTGATCTTTTAGATCTTATCGGTCTAAAACGTAGTGATGGTCGTGGCTTGATCTGTTTTTATTGTTGATTGAAGAGGCTTGTGTTTGCTAGGGTTAGATCTATTATTGCCGGTGTTGGCCTAAATCCCATAGTAGGTATCTGGCTCAACCTCTTGGCCTAAAAAAAATGTAATCTTTCTCGATAAAGTTGGTTGCACCCATTCCACATGTTAGGTGTAGCTAGTGTATTTGGTGGCAGCGGTGACCGGGATCCCACCGACGGCTATAGGAATTTTCGTATGCAGTAGTTAGGGCTCAATAGTTGGCTGTGAGGTTGTCCGTTGGGAGGGGGGGGGGGGGGGTGTTGGGGGGTTTTAGGCTTGTTTGTGCGTTGGGTGGGGGGTGGGTTGGAGCCCTGGGGAGGGGTTTTCAAGGTAATCTGCTCTAGGGTTTGGTGTGGAGAAAGTCAAATGCAGTCTGGCTTAGCCCTGATTTGCTGCCGGGCTTTACAGTAGCCATGTTTTGGGGGTAAAAGTGCAAGTGGAATATTGTGAACCATGCAAGGTTGTCTGCCTCTTATCTTTGCGTTGTGATCCCTTTGATTGTCAAGTATATATTCGATTTTCGTCCAGTTCTGATTGACTTCCTCCGTGTAATATTTGTGTTGTTTAGATTTACAATTTTTGTTTTATATTACTAGGTGTTTTATATGACTTTTAGGCCTCCTCCGTGTAATATTTGTGTTGTTTAGATTTACAAATTTTGTTTTATATTACTAGGTGTTTTATATGACTTTTAGGCCTCCGCTTGTTACTTAAAATTAATCTGAAGTGTATAATATGCTTTGTTTTAGTTTAATTGTAATTTGTATCGGATCTATAAGTTCGTTATTAGTTTCTGACATTTATGGTCTGATATACACAGAGTCACGAGAATGTCGTGACCTTCACTCGCCGTTGGACAACTTTGTAATCCCTTTAATTATCAATGCTATTATCTTATTTACCAAAACAAAACAAAAAAAAAGCCAAGCCGGATGAGCACTAAGCCTGTTAACATCGATAGGGCCTCGAGTCTACGTTGGCCGACCGTCAGAGCTCGCTTGTTCTTGTTGATCTTAAACAAGTATTTTCAGCTCGTGGTGTACACAAGCCAAGCTCGAAACGAAACTGACCATAACACCTACAAGGAGAAAAATTGATCACTGTAAAGGATCAAAGTGCAGCATCCTTGAATATAGAGTCTTCCTTCAATGCAGGAAACTAGAGCTCTGTTAAGTCAGGTGGTGACAATATTAATATCATTTAGGAAGACGAGAACAAGACTGGCACTTAGTCTGAAGCATATGTCATGATACAGAGATTTAAAACTTCATAAAAACTTGTCTATCTCCGGGATGAGGAATTCTCTATCATCAAAATCAGTTCCAGAGTTTCATAATTTCTAGTACAGGACATGGCTACAGATAGCCGGGTCTATTAGAAACATCAGATCTAAGCCCCGTCTCCGAGGGTCCTTTTCGATGTACTGATGTAGAGCACTGCATCAAGAGAGACTCCGAATTACTAATAGCTAAATGGTGCTAACAAGTAGAAATAAACTCTTTTTCGATAGTAGAGAGCCTAGTCTTTAAAAAACTACTCACCATTATTTCCTCGAATAAATGCGTCACCGTATTTATTTTTCAATTGCCCGTTGACGTACTCCTCTGTTTGCTCCATTGCTATATTCATGTATCCATCCAGACAGGCTAGAATACCTGCAAAAAGGTGGTCATTTTAAGGATGAGCGATTTGCTATGTCATAAGTACCATGAAAGCCAGGGCTCCAAGCACAAAATGTGATGCACGACTTTCAGAAGACGGAAAGCCATTTTAAACAAATATGCGGTAGACAACTTGCAAAAGCCGAAAAGAACCACCTTACTGTTTGCACACAAGACAATGGGCCTTAATGTAATTCATCGGTGTGGGTTACAAGTATGAAGCTAAAGACTAACTTATCTCCAGGTAATATCTAATCCTAGCTTGTTCCCGCGTGCGCATGTGGGTGCAAGTGTGGGTGCGTATGCATGTGGCTGTGTAGGTGCGCGAGAGAGAGCGCGCCAGGTCAACAAATCCTTCTCAAGTACGTAATGCTCCTGCTTTTGCTTCAAACTCTCACGCTTTTACTGCTTGAATGGGTGTCAACTTTGTCCACTTTCACGCTCCCGCATCCACTCTCATTTGCACTCCCACTCGACGACCTGGTAAAAAAGAGAGAGCGGTACGACAAACATTTGCAAAGCGGTTGTCTACGACTGCAACAAGTTCGAAAGTGCCGTCCATTGCATGAGGTTCCCGTCGTTGCAAGAACTGGAGATAACAAATTGGATGTATTTGTTTGGCATCTACAGTTTGAGATAGCTGTTATTAACCGAATTTATACTACATCTCAATCGGAAAACAAAGCAATAGTCAGGAAGAAGTTGACTGCAGCTTTGAAGGACAGGCCTCAGTTGGCCCACAAACCCTAGTTGAGGTGGAGCAAGGGGTTATATGGTTGCTTGAAAACTTGCCTCAAAAACGACAAACATCCTCCATAAATTGACCAGTGCCTATTAAGATGCAGCGTATCTAGAATACATAGAAACTCAAAATGATAGCTAACGTAAAGAACCAAGGACATTGAGTTACTTTTTGAACCTCGCATAGAAGAAACAAAACCCAGCTTATTTCAGAACTCCTCTGACTGCTCCAAGGATGTGACAGGAAATTTTTGTGGCTTCTCTGTGAAAGAGCAATTTCCCTAGAGCATTCAGAGCTTTTCTTGACTTTTGAAGCGCCAGACACCCAAGTACCTTATTAATAAAGATAATAAAGAATCCCAAAACTCAGCTTATAAACTACTCAACAGAAGAAGACAACCAAAACTATGGATTCTCAGATTTGAAAAATTGCCAATATATGCGCACACACACTGGCAAAGCAGCCCTCCTTTGACCCCTCTTTTACGCTTTTAACTTTTTATGAACCTTGGGACTGTATTAAGGTTGAGCTTCAAACTGACGCCATGGATATTAAATACCCCAGTCCTATGTGTAATACTAAGCTTTTGTTTAACCTTAAGCCATTTCACCCCAAAACATAAAAAAGAAGTATGGATTTTTA